>ML179189.1:18870-59704 GCA_004369135.1 Dendrothele bispora CBS 962.96 | reverse complement strand
GCATCTATAGAGGTACGGTAGCCATATGCTTTTGTCGCAATGACTCAGCTCGTTCACTTGGGTATAGGGTTAGAGAGACGGCAGTACCTTTGTACTCCACGAGTACAGCACCGGTAGGTCGTTGGGTATAGGGTTATCTACACCTTTCATTGACACTATTCTCAGCCTGTAGCTCGTCTGCCGGTCATCTATTTGAGATAGTACTGACGGTAGTCTCCCTCTAGTATAGTTCAAGAGGTCAACTTGTCAGGATTCTATCGATATATAGTTTGTACCACTTTCGTTCAGTTATAATATACGAAAAACTCAACAGCCTGCTGCCGGTCATCGCAATACTAATAGTCTACATCACTTCGTCAATAACCAACCGGCAGATAGTCAAGAAGTCAACAATCTGAGCATCCGTTAATTATCGCGTCAGGTTTATACTCCATTTACTATAGATCGCCGATAGTTTCGGTAACCAAATCGTACAGACGTGAATAGGGGCTTCGACGCGTTCGAAACTGTTCCCTTGAGTCGTACCAATAGTGCTAGAGTGTAATGACGGTAGTACCAAGTCTCGTTCGACTGGTAGTACATAGGTTTGGATGGAATATCACTACCGGCACTCAAATACATCGGTTCTAATGGCCAGAATAAGCTGTTTCTCTATTCATGAACATTTATCCTTATTATTTGAACGCGTTCTCTAGTTATTAGCACTTTGACTAGCAGTTCGGGCTCACTCTAGTCCTTTATTCACCATTTTCTGTTGCAAATTTCATTTTTACGCTACAAAATAAGCCTTATTTGGGCGTTTTTGTAGGGCGTATCAGCGACATGCCTATAAGTACATATACTGTACTGACATAGTAATGCCATTTCTTCGTGCTAATAACAACACGCCTGAACTTCCTCTGGCTTCTTGTTATTGTTATCAAATGGACGACATCTTGGACTGTCAGTGTTCATTCTAATATCCAATACAACAAGTTTCTTGCTCAGAAGCTTAATCCGCACTTGAAAGTTATTTCGACTGTTTAAGGCTAAGCAGGCAAAAAAAAAAAATAGGCATGTATACATCAAAACTCCCACCTTTCTTTTTTTGAGCCATCCTTCTAGTTTCTCTAAAGCATGCAAAAACCTCTTTCCCCTATCAACCGATCGGATGTGATTCTCTCAAAGCTTCTTTAAAAAGAATTTCAAAAGACTGCTGGTAGTACTGTGTAAGTGGATTGGATTGGATCAATTGTGATGGACAGCACCTGCTCATCCATGTCTTTTTATGTTTTTGAATTTCGTGCATCATGTCTGTTGTAAAGTAATTATCATCTACACATTCTTGTGTAGCAATGGGAGAGAAGCTGTGGTACCACTGCAATGACAGTGGTAGGATAGCATTGAATCAATAGAAAATGTATGAGATAGTATTATCTATGAGTAGGGCCACCTTTTTTTCTCTCAAGCTAAAGTTCCCACTTGTAGGTCCATATCATAGTCCTATGACACCAAGTACAGAGTACAATTAACTAAAAATCCCAAAAAATGGGACCTTTATTTTTGTACTGTGGCTAAAATCTCGGGAATGATATTGAGTTGGTAAATGACCCATAAAAGCTCATACAGTGTGGGTAATGAGTACTAGTGACAGAAGATGTGGTAAATGGGTCTAAATGTTTAATGTTTAACACCCAGCAAATACCCATGAGCCTGTTTTTTTTACAGGTGATTCTTTCTGTTGGTTTTTGATTGCTTCGGAAATGACATAAATCATGCTACCTGTTTAAATGTAAGTTACATCAAAAAAACACACATCAAAGCTGCTCAAGTATTAAGACAATTTCAAGAAAAAATGACATGATGCTCCCAAATACACATACAGGAGCAAACATAAAGCAATACAAATGAAGTAATAATGCACTCAATAATGACATATCTATGGTGAGGTCTATGGTTAATGTTCATGCAGACATTTCACCACCTTGTATATGAGAGGGAAAAGTTGAGCCAATTTCTTTTTCTGACATTTGATATATATTCCACTAAGAATTTGGATTTAGTACCTGTCAACATGCCACCACTATAGAAGAAGTTCATTCATAGTAATCTGCTGGGACTGTGACCAGGCTCTCAGCCTCTCACGCACTTACAAGAAATGATACCAGATGGATGTGATAAGTATTTTACTTCAATCAGTGATCCTTTTCATTTAGAGATAGAAAAGAAAGGGAAAGTACCTTTTTCAATCATATTCGAGGACTGATATGTTACACACCTGTTGGTATACTATTAGCATCACGACAGGGTATAGACAGTCATTACTTATGTAGCCCATGCCCTAAGCGTTTTTTTCATGATATGATATATTAGTGTTACAAAGACATGAAAAGTAAAAAGGACTGTATCAATGATGACTCAAAACTCAGAGAAAACTCCAGTACATAGATTCTGAAATTCTTCCATACTTAACATCTCTGTGAGTTCACTAGTGGATAACAGGTTCAAGAATGAAAAATGATAAATACAGCAAACAGAAATCTCCAAACAGTTAGATGAAACAAAGACTATACATTCAAATGATGATGAATGCCCTTTCAAAATTAGTCATCGTTCTCATTCCAGACCTGAGTCCAATCAGATCCATAAGCAAAATTGTCCCAGTTGACTTGGACAGCTGAATTGATGGCATCTGATGGAAAGGTAAGAATTTGTCTGGAATCACTAAACCCATGTCTGAGTGCAGGGGGTATCCAAAGAATGAGGGAAGGATTGGGGGTAATTTGATCTGAATAACAAAGCCAGCCCTGAGAGTTAATAAAGCAGGAGTGACGGTCAGGGGAATGGGCATATGATACCTGTTGATAACCTTCAATATAAGTAGCAGTCTGAGTATCCCATATTCTGACAGTGCAATCATAAGACCCAGAGGCCACATGTCTCCCATCTGGGGAATATGCTACTGATGTGACTGGGTCTCTGTGGCCCTGGAGAGGCTGGCCAACCTGCTTACCAGTCTGAGTATCCCATATTCTAACAGTATGATCTTTTGACCCAGAGGCCACATGCCTCCCATCTGGAGAATATGCTACTGAATTGACCCAATGTCCGTGGCCTTGGAGAGGCGGGCCAACCTGCTTACCAGTCTGAGTATCCCATATTCTGACAGTATGATCATCAGACCCAGAGGCCACATGCCTTCCATCAGGAGAATATGCTACTGATCTGAACCAGTCTGTGTGGCCCTGGAGGGGCTGGCCAACCTGCTTACCAGTCTGAGTATCCCATATTCTGACAGTGTGATCTTCAGACCCAGAGGCCACATATCTCCCATTTGGAGAATATGCTACTGATGTGATGCTGTGTGTGTGGCCCCGGAGAGGCTGGCCAACCTGCTTACTAGTCTGAGTATTCCATATTCTGACAGTATGGTTTTTTGACCCACAGGCCACATACCTCCCATTTGGAGAATATGCTACTGATCTGACTGAGCCGGTGTAGCCATAGAGAGACTGGTGAACCTGCTTACCAGTCTGAATATCCCATATTCTGACAGTGTGATTTTCAAACCCAGAGGTCACATGCCTCCCATCTGGAGAATATGCTACTGATTCGATCAAGCTGGTGTAGTCCTGCAGAAGCTCTCCAGCCTGCTTACCAGTCTGGGTATCCCATATTCTGACAGTGTGATCATGCGACCCAGAGGCCACATGTCTCCCATCTGGAGAATATGCCACTGATGTGACCCTGCCTCTGTGGCCCTGGAGAGGCTGGTTAACCTGATTAGCAGTCCGAGTATCCCATATTCTGACAGTGTGATCATTAGACCCAGAGGCCAAATTCCTTCCATCTGGAGAATATGCTACTGATCTCACCAAGCCTGTGTGGCCCTGGAGAGGTTGGCCAACCTGGGAGCTAGTCTGAGTGTCCCATATTCTGACAGTGTGATCATTAGACCCAGAGGCCACATGTCTCCCATCTGGAGAATATGCTACTGATGTGACCCATTGTGTGTGGCCCTTGAGAGGCTTGCCAACCTGGTTACCAGTTTGCATATTCCATATTCTGACAGTGTGATCTTCAGATCCAGAGGCTACATGCCTCCCATCTGGAGAATATGCTACTGATGTGACCAAGCCTATGTTTCCTTGGAGAGGCTGGCCAAACTGCTTACCAGTCTGAGTATTCCATATTCTGACAGTGCGATCTCCACAACCAGAGGCCACATGCTTCCCATCAGGAGAATATGCTACTGATGTGACCCAGTGGGTGTGGCCCTGGAGAGGCTGGCCAACCTGCTTACTAGTCTGAGTATCCCATATTCTAACAGTATGATCTTTTGACCCAGAGGCCACATGCCTCCCATCTGGGGAATATGCTACTGATCTGATCCAGTCTGTGTGGCCCTGGAGAGGCTGACCAATATGCTTACCAGTCTGAGTATCCCATATTCTGACAGTTTGATCATTTGATCCAGAGGCCACATGCCTTCCATCTGGAGAATATGCTACTGATCTGACCCAGTCTGTGTGGCCCTGGAGGGGCTGGCCAACCTGCTTACCAGTCTGAGTATCCCATATTCTGACAGTGTGATCTTCAGACCCAGAGGCCACATATCTCCCATTTGGAGAACATCCTATGGCTGTCACCCCAGCTTTTTCTTCAAAGATTTTAATACATCTCATTCCCCTTCCAATTATATATATTTCCTTCACATTCATGCTCTTTTGTATATGCTTTTTCCCAAGCCCAATTAACAGAGCTTGTTTTCGATACTTCTCACTGGGTGAACATACAGTGCTTCTTGCCTCTTCTTGCCTTTCACTATTGCTCTTAATGCCCTCTAGCTTTTTTTTCATCCACATTCCCAATCCCATGCGTCTTTCACGCTTTTGTAAGCCTTCTTGTCTAATCTCAGCTCCCAATGACTGTCTTGTAAACCACACTAGAGCTGATATGTAAAGATGAGGGGTGCTTTCCACTATTGCTGTTGAATATGTTTCAACAAATATGCCTATTTCTTCAGCAATTTCATTGGCAATATCTTCCTATAAAATGCCCAATGAATATGATTGTTTGTAAGCCAATCTGAAATTTATCTTACCTTACTGAATTTTGTCCAAGCCTTTATATCATTCACAGCAGATTTTATTACACTAATTTTATCCATCACACTCAAACACTCCACCCAGTATATCATTCTCTTGCTGCTCATGAAATTCAGAGCACAACTTGAATATAAATCATTTTCTAGGGTGAAATGTTCCTTTGCCTTTACCATATGGCTTGTCCAGTAAAGACTACTATATTGTAATTCTGCTGGAACATATCTGGTGACTCTTTCACAAATTGATGGATCAGCAACTGCTTTATTTGTCACATATGAGGTTTCTAAATGACAAATATTGAACTTTAATTCTCTTTGAAGAGTATTCATACACGCTCTAAATAGTTTTAAGTGTGACCTCTCCTGATTAATTACCCATTTCTCTGCTCTTTTCTCATGTCCAAGAAACTCTGCAAATGATAGATGATAATGTAGTTTGCCATCTCTGTCAAACACCACTTCTTTCAGGTTGTCTAACACTGCCTGAGTTGTGCCAGGATCTATGTTCTGAGTCTCTAGCATTTTCTTCAATGCACCAGGTGAAATGGGCTCCATTGTAGCTAGAATAAACTTCATCACTTCCTTGAAGGATTTTTCATTTGATGATCTAGGGAAATGTTTTTCCAGCACAAGTTTGTACAATTCATCAAGTTTTTGATAAGGGTGGTCCTTGATGTTGTCACCTTTTCCAATAGTAATGATTCTTTCAACAGCTTCTTTCTTATTTGCATTTGTCATAATGAACCCCAAGGCAATCACAGCCCAGATAAAAAGCCCCTCGGCTTTCTCCACTATTTTATTTATCTTGTGACTATCATGTATCAGTATGGTTGATGGTAATCTACTTTCAACTAGCAATTTGATATCTGCACTAGCATTATAATTTGCTGACAGATCAAAAATCTTAACTAAGTTCCCTCCCAATTCCATCATTGTTTCAGTCCTGAGGGGACGACTTGTTATAATAATTAGAAGCTGTTGAACTTGACAAATAAGATCTGCCATTCCTTGAACTAAAGCTTTCTGATCTGACTCTGTTCCCCATTCATCAAGACCATCAATGATAATTGCAATCTTCTTCTCTCTGACTTCTTGAAAAAGTGAAACATTTAAAAGCAGGTTGAACTGCTCATGAAGAGGGATTCCAGACCCAATCAATGACTGATCTTCATTGAATAATTCAATCAAAGCTTCTTTATATCCTGGACAGACATTAGCCAGCTGGTAGCTTATTGTGGGAAGCAACAAAGAAAGATTGCTGGTTTCTTGACCTTTGACACAGTGAAAAGTCAATGCAAGTGTGATTTGATCTTGCATGCCACGAAATTTCTCAGCCAAAGTCACTGCTACAGCACTTTTTCCAGTACCAGCAATGCCATAGATCCAAGCGAGAGTATTCTTAGAATTGAGTGCCCATTCACAAAGATCCTGCAACAACTGCTGACGAGTTCCTTTCATGCAGGTGTCTAGTTTCCTTACTGGATTCAGGATTGGATTGAGTTTTTCTCTCAAGAATGCATCTGGATTTCCACCTGTTACTCAAATTATTAGCCAGCTGTAAAAATAGCAATGCTAGTGGCAACAAGACTTACTGTTGATGTTGTTGATGTGTTGGGTAAGATTTCCACCCACATTGTTAATCCTTGCATTATTAAAGTTATTGCCTGAGGCACCCTGGAAAGGATGGAAAGATGGTTGTTGATTGACTAAATAATGAAGAATGTAGTAAAGCATTGATCCTTTCATTTCACAATAATTATTCCAAAAAACATACCTTGAGGCCTGGATATAACACTGTCAGTGCCCTCTCCTCCTTCCACAGTCCCAGGGACATTGTTGTTATTGGTTTCAAAAGACATGAATAATTGCAAGCTCGCAATGCAAATTTGTGCCTTGTTCCCAGTTGTTGTTATGCTGGAGAGTGTCAAGAACAAGAAGTTTATCCAACTGCACGTGAGGACGTGATAAATCTGTCATGCAGAACCTTATTTTCGACTGGCAAACCTTATTTTTTTCAAGTCCGAGAACCCCGGGTATAATTATAAACCCTCTCACACCAAAGAGCGTTCGAGAATTGACAGTTTGAAAGAACGCAGGAAACAATGTCATTCAAAAGACTCTCATTGAGAAACGGAAGGAAAGATTATCATGGCTAAAGCTACAGCTACTGAAAGCTTGAACTATCTACTCGCTCAGCTCTCTCTTTAACATGTAGGTGTCTATGTATATGCGCGTAATTAGTACTATTTAAAAACGAACAAACAGGTTGACAATTTGACACAAGAATGGACTGAAAAGCAGTGACCAGAACGCAAGATCCTAAAAGCAATTCCCGGTCATCTGTCTATCTATACAAGCTTCAAAAGGATACCGAAAAATACAGAAAGAGAACGAGATGTTGAACCAAGTTGAAAGATGAATAGATAGATAGCGGCCTGTAATGTACTTGGATAGTAAAACACAAGTACTTTTTGATGTAAATGTCAACGGTTGACCGACTCCCCCGGAAATTTTCCACCCGAAAGATCGAATCCAATGTCGACTCCGAGGAACTTGTTTTTCCCAGAACGTGCCAAAGCATAATGGATCAAAAAACTCAAACGCATTAAACATCAAACACCAATGTAAAAACCACAGGTTTGTATGCCGTTATTCCTTTTCCTTCTCCCATCGTCTCTTATCTTCGTCCTCTCTCCCCCATAGTTCTCTTTCCAACTTCCCCCTCACTCGTTGTTTCCAACTTGCTCCTGATCTCTCAACAGTAGTAACATCAGGAGAATGCAGGAGAAACTCGAAATTGTCGTCAGTCGGACCGGTCAACCAACTTGCCCTCATTCCCATAACTCGACACACCAACCCTTACACCTCTTTAATCCCGTCACACATTGGAGGATACCAGGTATCCATCCTTTCATCTTCCGTTTCAACGAAACGATATTTTCCACTCTGGCAAACTCCAACCCTAGTTCAGATTTCTACAACACGACCTCTGCAGGTGAAGTTCAGCGACTCCGTCTTGCAGACTCTGAGGCCAAAAATCCAAGCATCAACAACACACAGAAGGAATTTGACATTCGTACCGAATCTAGATTTTACCTGAGTGTCATGGGTGATCCATTGGTTGGTGTGGCTCCAAAGGAGTGAGTTTCTTCCCCCCTATGAGTGCAGTGACACATACTGATCGAAATTGTTTCCTCCTAGATTTGTCCAAATCTTTTTCCGCGAGGAACGTCTCCCGATTGCCGAGGGATGGCATCGTTCGGAAATCCCTATTAATGACACCACTTTATTAGAGAGGTTGCGCAGCGCCAACCATATGCCACGTGCGGCTTATTAAGCGTGCGCTGGCAGCTGCCTCGTATTTGTGTGCGCTAGCCAACCAAAGCTCTCGGGCATGCTTTTATCCTTCGTACGGCGATGTGCCATGGCAGAGTCACATTCTAGATTTACTCAGAAGACTCTTAAATCCTACTCACAAGCTTTATCTAATGCCCCACGCTGTTCTAAGCATATACAAAGGCCTAAATTAGTAAGGGTCACCCTTCACCTAGTCAACTTCTCGCTGAGTAAAACTGGAGTATATTAATGAGACAGCAATATCATGATATAGATATAAGACACACTGAGACCACTGAAGTCACTGCATCTCCCTACCCTAACAATGTATTTACCTGACCATTTTGCCTATATACAGCTCTGTTCTGTCCTTCATCTACAGCATGGAGGAGCTTGCTGAGGGGTCTTTGGAATGATATTTGTTACTCTAGTATCATATATTCTATTATGTAGTACAAAAATACTGATGAAAGCTCGAATTATGGCTATGGTTGGCTAGCGCACACAAATACAGGACAGCTGCCAGCGCACGCTTAATAAGCCGCACGTGGCATATGGTTGGCGCTGCGCAACCTCTCTATTGCCATTGGTTGCGGGGATTGCAACCGCATCTAACTGGACCAGTTCTGGTGGATGCTCGGTGTTGGAACCGGTAGTGGATCCCAGTAATGGCTCCCGGCGCGTTTAATGTCGTGTTTTCATTCAGAACGACGGAAATTTTTGTTTTGATTTTCACTCAATCCTGTTGGTGGAATTAAGTATGGCTTTAGGATTACCAATGAAAATTTGATACTCTCTTGGAGTGTGTGATTGTTGCTCAGCTAGAGAGAAACCAGACTGAGATTGATCATGAAGGGCAACGAAACCATAGTGCTTCTGAAGCCTAAGTTCAACAAGCACGATTCGCGGATTCTGAAGCTAAAAATCCAAATCTCACCAACACGGACAAGGAATTTTTCATTCGAAGTGCAGAATCGGCTTTCTATCTGAGTGTCATGGGCAACCCACTGATCATGAGGATGGACATACTTTATCATATCAAGGATGGGCAACAATACGGTAATAGTGAAGGGGAAAGGCAAACTGGTGCAAACACAGAGGAAAGTGTACGAATCGCAATGGCTCCGCCTGAAGAAACGGGCCGGAACCGGAAAATCCGTTTGTCTGCCAAACGATCGAGAACATGCAAATCGGTGGAACTGCACGACAAGACCCACTACTTAAGGTAGCGGGAATATCCACCAAAAGCGCCAAATTCCACAACCTGTGTTTGACCGAAGTCCCTGCAAACGTCGTTGTCGACATCTCGGAGAAAATCAAGGACGAGATTGCTAAGGTGAAGTCGGTGGACGAAGAAGAGGATGGATACATATATACAACTGAGCTGTTGAACAAGATTGTCGAGCTACTTAGTGAGTCAGTAAAGATCCATGTTGACCTTTTCTCAGTGCCGTTACTCGAATAGAAACGCATAATTGCAATCTCCAGGAATACAACGACAACAACGTTTTTGTTTTCAAATCAAAACCCAATAACCCTCTTTCTCATCACCCTGGTCAATACCGTCCAGATTTCTTTGCTCTTTCAAAACATATCGCGGAGCAGTTGCACAACACGCCATCTTGGCACCACCTGCACTCCGTTGGTGAATGGAAGCCAGGTAAGGTTATCTCCAGCGCAGACGAAGGGCAAGAGAGTGTGTATGTTGCGTGCCTCATTCAGGCCCGTCCTGACAATCCGAGTGTGCTGGGGATCGTAATGTGTTCGGAGGGTTATGTTCTGAGTTATGGTAGTCCTCGTGGTTATGTGATCACAGAGCAACTCGCATACTCAGATATTTCGCCACTGATTCGCTACGTCCATTCGCTTCATGCTCCTCTTCCGGCCATCATCTTGGCAGACCGAGCGAGGACCATTACCTTGGATAGCATAGCTGGATTAGACGACGCGCCTCTGTGGCAGATCACCGACCCGGCATACAAGATCATCAATCGTTCATTTTCTCCGAAATTTATTGGTTTTCCGTTTATGCGGATGACCACTGTTCTCAGTGATGTGAACACCCAGGAATGCCTCGTAGTGAAAGACTCGTATCCAGATTCCAAAGGTCTACGAGAGGCGGATTTAGTCGATTTGTTGGGTGACGAGCCTCCTGGTTGGGTGATACGGGTGAAGCCCGTTGACCCGACGGTGGAGTTTGAGCCTCTGTCAGAATTGGACTTTGGCGACGCCTCTCTCACTCAGCGAACCAAGCAAAGGCTTGTGTTCAAATCCACCGGGGCTCCTTTTCACGAATGCCAGACCATTTCCGAAGCAGTCGGAGCTTTGTATGATATACTAGAAGGTCAACGAGTCTTCATGTCGCCAGACTTCTCTGTGCTCATCTTTGTATAGCGAGCCGGTGGGCCATAGTCAAACGTCGTGTTCTTCATCGAGATATCAGTCCAGGCAACGTTTTCATACATCCCGAGCCTCCCTCTCTGCCGAAGGATGATGTTTGCTTTGTGCAAGGCGTCTACGAAAGGCGAGTCCGGGAACGATGACTTTTTCTCTGATGTTGATGAGTTCAATAGTAACCCTCAGTCCCCATCACTTACGATGCTACTTGACCTTGACAACGGTGTCCAGCTACCGCCAACGCACAAGTCACTCAAGGAAATTTACAGCTCGCCAGATGCTACCACTCATGAATTGAAAGCCCTTACGGTAAGATTTCCCGCAGCATATATTAATTGTGGTATCTTATAAAGCTTCAGGGAACACCAATGTACATTGCGCGTGGACCATCACTCGGTCGATATCGCCTGCGCAGTGAACCTTACAACTTTCACACCTTCGACCAGATCAAACCCGCCGAAGCCTCTGAACTATACGAGAAAGCGTACCCCAACGACACCTTCAGACAGATGCAAGGAAAAGTTGGAGAGTTTGATGAGACCTTGCATCAAGAATGGGTTGAAAAACAAGCGCACACGAGACGACTCGTCCAACGACCTTGGCACGATGCGGAATCTGCAATGTTCGTATTCTTGATCTTTCTCCTGCGTGCTAAACCCAAGGGTTCGAGCCCAGAAGATGAGGGCAGACTATGTGCAATGCAAGACATCTATATAGCCATCAGAGATACGGCAATTGGTACGATGGCCGATCATTGGCACTATTTGATCAACAATGGCATTTCATCATGGGAAAGGCTTCTACATACTGATTTGGAGCACCTGGTACCTGCTATCGTGACTCTGTGTCGTCCGCTGAAGGTTGACTACGAATTCTTGGTCCCTTCGGAGGGTGTAAACCATGAAGTTGTTTTACACGAGATCTTTCAACGGCAACTTTTCCAACTATACTACAAGCTCAAAAAGGGAGAACTCGCAGACGTCGAGCTTGACACGGTGTCTTTCCGTCCATTGTATTGAGATGTCGAGCGCAAGAAACCGGTCTTCGTTGTTGACCGTTTCTTGTTGACCGTTTCAGCAAATTCAGTACTAATCGATTACCATTAAAGCGTAAAGACGCAGCGGGTACGAACACCGCTCCTTTCTTCTGGAATGGTATACTGACGACCTTCTCTAAAAGATGTCGAGCTTGGAGGCACTGCCGAATGCCAGAAACAAAGCGAACGCCAGAAACGTCACCGCGGAGAACCCGAATCGTCTTTGCAACAAATACCAAGCCAGAGTGCTGAGAATGGATCATCTTGGGCCACGATCACCACGACTGAAGACAGTATCAAGACTCGTATGAAGCCTAGACAAACGAAATCCAAGTAAACGGATCATATTATGATGGATGACGATGATGGGGTAGGGATTGTAGCCAAGATATTATTTTTTTGTCGGAGCTAAATACTATTATCGATCATCTCATTTACGGGGCTGTTGAGAATAGTAAAAGTCGGACAGCCTGAATCTGATGCCAAAGATCAGACAAAGCTGAGAAGATTCGAAACGCGTGGCTGGTCGTCTCCTTTCCGGTGGCAACTTGGTTCTGTCTGGCTGTTGTTGTGAGCAAACGGTCAACGTTGCCTCGTTTTTAGTGGACACAACGTTACAACGGCCGACCACAGAGATATTCTTTCCTTTTCTTCAAGTTCTTTTCTTTACGCAATAGACCTCATCTGTTTTTGTTTAGTGAAAAACGACTCGTTTATGACGTACGTCTGATATAGACTAATCAATTGATTCACACCTTACATCTCCGTGCTCGAAGCTATGTACGTACCATGAGTTCTTACTAGCTGACACAAATGTACACATTAAAATGATTTTTTATTGTATGTAACCGAGACACAGACGCAACGTTCAAAAACAGAAAAACAAAAGTAACTGCGCGCAGGCAATGAGAAAAGAAAGGGAGACACAAGGGGTAGGGGTCAGAACAGTAAATGAAACAATGAAGGTATGAGCTACAAAGGGAAGTGTATACGTAGTACAGTAAGCCGATTGAAAAAAAAAGACCACAAAGACATTGCACTACATATGTTTTCAAAGGTCCACGCCGAACAATAAATACGCAGCCGGAAACCTAACTATAGGATACTAATGTTCCAAGTCCACTCTCCACTTGAATCATGTCCACAATCGTTCACATAAAACATCCCTCCACTATCCAACATCGTCACACCCACCCAAGACCTTCGCGTTACACTGCAAAATACCCACCCTCTCCACCGAGTCCACCCAAACACCCAAGCCACACTTGTTCCCTAACCTCTTTCAACCTCTCCACCGCGCCCCACCTACACCCCTCATCCATATCAATCAACCTCTCCTCCCTATCCTTCTCCAACAACTCCACCATCAATGCCAGTACATTCAACACGTCCCCCTGCGGAACCGCTTTCATTCGGTTAGAAGAAGCATAGCTTGCAAAAGCTCGTTCCCAAATCGGTATACATTGACTTTGATGGGATATGCAGGAATCGTGAGGTCTCTTGGTACGACTACGATTAGCAGTGGTAGGACCGACGGCACTGTCAACGCTCTTGCCAGGAGGATGAGGACGAGGATGATGAGAATGAGATGAAGATGAGTGGGCGGAAGACCGAGTAGGGATTTTCGAAAGAGAATCCCTCTTTAATAAAGGACGTCTTTGACGAATCGTACCACCGCCACCCGCGATTTGTGCCTCTTCCAGCACGGCTCCGACTGCAGCTTTCTTCTTCCCTTTGTCGTTCTTGCTCTTCGTCTTCTGCCTCTCTTTCTCTCTCTCTTTCCCTTTACCCTTGTCCTTGCCGTTGCCCCTGGCCTTGACCTCGACGTCATTCACCCCACCACCACCACCACCACCACCACCACCACCACCACCACCACCCATCTTCAGGCCTGTTGGAACACTGAAATCAAATGGCTGCTTCGCGTTAGTCCCGAATTTATAAACCTCTTCTTTTGCGGGTGTTTCTTTGATCGAAGGAAAAGCTCCAGGAATCATCCCGGAAACCGACCCAGCTTCATCACCCGTAGGAATCGACGCTGCCAATGGTGCTGCTGCTGCAACTGCTCCTCTTCCATCGTGGTCGTAGTCGTGGTCGTGGTCATCGTTACGGTCGTCGATATCAGATTCCCAATCCATGTCGTCGTCGTCGTCATCTTCAGAAGGCGCTTTGAACGATGTCCTTCGTTTCTCGTTCCCATCGGATTTCGTCGTCTTCGTCCTCGTCTCAGGAGGTACCAACTTTCCCGCTTCCCTTTTCACAATCTCCCAAACTTTCGTCAAAGACCAAGATCCCTTCATGAGCTTGAGCCTCTGGACCATGTCCAATTCCGGGTCGAAGTTGAGTGTCGTAGCACTCGGCGAGATCAAGTTGGAGAAGAAGGCTGGATCCGATTCCGATTCTAATTCCGGGGGAGTAGGATGATGAGAACCCGAACCCGAACCCGAACCTGAACCTACTCCGTCAGTCATGGAACTTGTGTTACTCAAAGTTCCATGACCGATTGCGGACTCAGTGATCAACCTAAAGTTTATCTCCTTTTCCCGCAGATACGCATACATAGCTGCTCCACTCAGCTCATGCAAGCCCAACTCATCAGCTGTGATAATCGAATTGACGGTCAACACCGTGTTGGGAGAGTGTAAATCTTTCATCGAGGTGTAAGGTAGAATCACGTTAGAAGCTCTGGGTAACACGGGTTGGGGTGAACTCGGGGACGAAGTCGATTCGGAAGTGAGTTGAGGTTTGGATTTAGGAAGAGGAAGAGGCGTAGCCCATGCGCGTGCTTCAGGCATTAGTTCAGCGATCCAGTGTCTTAAAACCATTGTTGGGAGGTTTCTGTAGAACGGTGGATATTTCGACGAGGTAGAAGAAGAGTCCGAGGCATTGACAGCGATAGCTTTGCGTTTGCTTTTGCCTTTGTTCGAGGTGAACCTCGGGATGAGAGGGTTCCAAGCAGAGAAGTCGGAGTCGTCAAGGGAAAGGCAACGTTTGCATAGTTCCATGAGATAGCCGAAATCGAATGAAGTGCAACGGTTCAGGATGGAAGATGGGACAGGAGATTGGAGGTCGGCGCGTTCCGGGAGACATGTTTCGTATATCGCTGCCATTGCGTCCTTTTCCAAGACGGATTCGTATTTGTTGGCAATGGTAGCAAGGGAGATCATGCGGCACAGTTGGTCGGGTGTTTCGATATGAGCCATTCGTTCGGATGAGCTGGAAGTCAGATGTTAGTTCGGGGTGTTTTGGGTGAAGAAACTCAGGAAAACTGGACAAGTGGAAACTCACTCGACACTCAAGGCCCACAACATAGCTTGCCATTCGTCGGGACGGCTGTCATCAATTACCAACGGGTTTGCGTCGTCGTTCTTCTTTCCGTGACTACTGTTCGCGGTCATCTTAGTGTCCAAGTCCGTTGTCAACTTTGGGGAGAAAGACCGAACAAGCTCGCGATTGACCTGAAAAGAGTCGTTAACGTCAAGTAATGAAAAGCTGGAGCCGAACACGCACTCGAAACAAAACATTTTGCACTGAGATGACATAGGCATTATTATCAGGTAGAGTCGTGTCGTAGAACATGTCGTCCTTCTGAGGTCGATTTTCGGTGGTAGGTTGGGACCTGGGACCAGCCCATTCTCGATCGTCCCTACTCTTGTGTTTCTCGAACAAATTGCCGCGCGAAGAGTTGCTAGAGGTGAGGCGAGCCTTCTTCTCTCGTCTCTCCGGTGGTTGGGTTAAGGTCCTGCACCCCGTGCTGACAGCAGCATCGTCGGAGGGTGGTTCTTTGCGTTTATTTGGTCGGGTCATTTGGGACAGAAAAAACGTTTGAAGTTATCTATAATATTGTTACTTCCAAGACCCAGGAGGTGGTTATATCCGATTTCAAGATGAATATTCGTCGTTATGTATGTTAGAACGTGCTTCGATGAGTACGGGATTGCTGTAACAAGAATATTGCTGGACTCGTTAGCAATGTTTGTAGGTACAGAGGGACTGAAGAAGAACAAGGTAGAGAGGAAAGAGGAGGAGGACAAAGCACTCATATGGAGACGCGATCGACTCATGCATGATTGAGAACAAAGAAAATCGCGTCCACGTGGTGTCTGTGCACTCCCACAAGCCATATTTGGTAGTCCTCCATGGAGTCATGCGGAGTTCGGGATTCTCCTTTGTCGTTCACTTATGGATGCTGGGCAAGGCCCCGGCGACAAACTGACGCACTTGTAAATCGCTATACAGTCTCTGTTCCATGGCTAAAGCTCGTAAAAAGACCTCGAAGACTACTGAAACTGCCAAAAAAAAAGCACCCGGAAGTTGCTGTAACTTGCTGATCCAACGCGCTTGAAGAAAACACAGAATCAATCTCTCTGTTTCACCTACTTCAGACTCGCAAGAGACTTTGGTATTACGCCAATAAGTACGTGTACTCACACTGTTACTATGTTATACTCATATTTGTACGGCGTCTTGACAATGATCAAGCTACATGATCTCTTGCTGCTAGGCACTATTGTTCCCCGTTTCTTGACTTTAAAGACTGGTAAACCATATAGAGATTGCACATGCCCACGTATTGGTAAGGATTCTCCGTTGAGTCTCCCATTGGCTTTGGTCTTCTGACAGTCGTTTGCATCCTGTCATCGACATTTTGGCAAACAAGCGAGTTTATGAGACTCTTTTCATGGCTTTCGGCATCCAGATACCCAAGATGTGCCTTCTCGAACGCATCCCGTAACCTTCCGAACGCTGTCTCCACATCTTCAGCATAGTCGGGCTCAAGAGTAACGTCCAGGATACCAAGTAAGCAATAAGCCTGGTCCGGAGATTTCGTCGTCATCCTGCCCATTGCCCAAGACATCCTAGTTTTCACATCAAAGTCCTTCGGCGAAGACTTTCCTCCGAGCAACTCCAGTGGTATAGCCGTAACAGAACATATGAGCTCCTTTAATTCTTCCCTTGTCCCAATTTTCTTCCACTTGCGACTGAAAAATACCACCTCTTTAGGTGCCAATAACTCTTGCAATGTCCAACCTCTCTGAAACCATTCGCTATCTTCGAACATCCATTTCCTCCACTGCTCCCTGTACCACGGTAATGACTCCCTTCCAAAGTTCCATTTGTAAACATCAACCAAGTAGGCGTAGCATACTACCGAGTTTTCGTAGTACGCATACATCGATTTGATGTCCCGAGCGACCTCGTCATGGTTCCCCTTGTCCATACAGCAAGTGTCGATCCATATAAAATCGATGCCATCATTTTGAGCTTTCATACAAGCATGAAGGATTTTTTGGTAACCGGGTTTCTTTTTCATTTCTTCTCGACTACCTTCTGGGTTGAGAAACTCTTGAAAGGTGACCTCTTCGCCCTCTATCCATCTGTGAGATAGGATAGCGTACGGCGGGCTGACATCGTTCTCGCCGAATTCTGCGAATTGGAGCGAGTGGGTGTCTATCAACCTTCGAGGAACTGTCTGTGGTAGAAAGTTCGTTTTACTATTTAGCCCGGTTGTCCTTGACCGGTTAAACAATGAACAGAGTTCACCGTCATTCTTGATTTTTTGCAATGGTTGCGAGTAACAGAAGGCCGAAGTTACTCTAGAGTAGTAAGTGCATAACATGGTTTCTGTTGAAAGGCACAGCTTTCAAGTTGTTTGAATTTTACCAGTCGACCGTTGCCATTGCCAGTGCGTCATTCAATGCTCGAGATAGCACTGCCTTCCGAACGCTCGAGTCTGGACTGGTCGGGCTGTTTATATTACATTGGTGAGGAAATACCGTGTTGTTTTGTTCAACTGTAGATAAATCAGCTTGTATACACTCGGAAGGAACTACAAAAATTGTTTATATAAAATCCTCGAACCAAAAAAGAAAGAAAAAAAGTGATACAAACATGCCACACATATGTGTCACATACATGAAGAACGATATATGACATTCTGACGAACGAGGAAATTGATAAAGCCCTTTTTATTGCTTTCAGCACCCAGATAAACCAGAATGTGCCTTCTCAAATGCGTCCTGTAGCCTTCTGGACGCCATTTCCACGTCTTCGTTATAATTGGACTCGAGGGAAATAGTATGCAGGATACCAATGGGACATCCGTCGCTATGCAGAGGTCAGTTTAACCCAAAATACTCTCACTCGAGACCATGTTAATTAAACAGCACTGACGGATGTCTACAAATAAGTAGGTAGAAGCTCAGCACAAAGTAACGAAGACAAACTAATACAGTGTTAAGTATAAGTACCTATAAAAATAAATAGACGACTATACAGATATAAGTAAAGTGTCCAAGAAAGGGAAAAAAATACGATACTTATTATCAGTACAGGAATTAACCGTTCTCTTGGACACCAAAATTAAAACCGATGTTCTGGTAAGGATTGAAGCAATACACAGACAAGTAAAGTACCCACAATATATCAGTAGGATATATACTATACTTCTACCAAGTTATGTACCTATTGGACGTGTCTACGTAGAGTAATAAGCAGAATAAAAGAGGGATGCTAGGATTAGCCGTTCCGCGTCACCTGGACAGTGTGACACACATGAGGATGTCACACGCATTTTAGACCATGTTGTGTCACGCATTTGTCACGCTCATCGGCTATCAAACCACCGAAAAACATGAGTTTTGGTTACAGGGCTTGCAAATCTTTGTCATTCCCTCTAAAATTTTATTCCAAGCTACTTTCAGTTATGCCGATTCTCTTGAAAATAAGCTTGTGTACCTTGAAATTTGTTATTATACACAAAAAGCCAGAATAAAATTTCAAGTGAAGGTCATTTTATCATTAAATCTACCCTCCAAGAACGATACAATATGATATCATTCCAAATTTACCCTCGCAGTGTGTAATGGACTTGTACATGCTAATATGAAGGAGTGTTGAGCCCCGGAGTGTTGCCCTCTACTGAGAAATTGCCACTGTCCAGGTGACTGATGGTGTCCAGGACAGTGGTTAATTCCTGTATACTCAAGGGTAATGCTGATAAGTACTTATATCTTCTATAAGGTAAGTACTGTAAACATCATATTCAATACAAGTCATGAGTCTCAGAGCACAAAATAAACAGAATCGCCTCCAATTATGTGACCTACAGGCGACACGCAGATGGTGGCACCCAGGTCGCATGACCTACATGGTGTCAAACGAAAAATCTGCATGCCGCCAAATTAACCCGCAAGCCATTTGCAATCTTTGTAGGGATTCAATCAGTACAATTCTTAATAAATCTTGAGGCTGCGTGCTATCTAACACTTAAAAGGCTGATACATTGAATAAAACTTCCCAGTTAACGAAATGGAAAGTTTCAATGGCACGCAGAATTCACAACACCGCTTCAGGTGGGTTAATCAGGCCATATGGTTTCTACTGCTGTAAAAAAGAAGTGGGTATGGCTGTTCATAGATAGTATCCTAGATAGATTCTGAGGGATGTCTCACGGGATGGAACAGCAATGAACTTAATTAGATACAGTCTTCTATTAGTGACATTCATGCCCTATACACCTTTTCCACAGCAGTAGGAACCTGCTGACCTGATTGACCCACTTGACAGCATCTCACTAGTTCGCTGGTTTGGTTTTTATCTTATGATCTTTAATTTGGAACAATCCAGAAGGTATTCTGGGTCACACTAAACACTTGTTGTAAGTGTTCGAGAGGGTTCATGGACACAGTAAAGTAGGACACGTCGACATGTTGTGCGACGTGGAGTTGTAATTGACGTGAGCGTGCGTGAGGTAAAGGTCGTATAGGACACGTCTGGGCCTCAGGCCTCATGCTTTGGCTGAATGAAGACCGGATCTATCACCGATGGTTCTTTGAGGCTGTAGCCGTCACAATGCAATAAGTATAAATACTTGATCGATTAATCACTCATCACATTGGAATCTCGACACAAGCTATAGATGCCCTCGTCTTCACCTGACGAGGGCAACAAACTGTCCGGGCTCCGACGCCGATGGGTGGCCAAGGTACTTGTCGATTCGATGTACCGAAGATGTTCTGACAACCTTGATACTCGCTCTAGGTCTCGAAGCCCACCGTGAGGCCACGGTTGAAGTCTCTGCGACATTCGAACTCTCGATCCGCAGCTAGCTCCTCCTCCTACTCCGATCGTCTCACATCCTTAACTCAATCCGCTAAACACTATCCCCGCCTTGAAGAGCTCGCTGGTATCGTGGCCGATCTGTATTCAAATGCCGTGGGTGTCAGTATAAGCTGGTCATGATTGTCAGACGTGCGCTGAATTGCTCTTGCCTAGCGAACGAGCAATTCGGAAATCGGCCAACGATCTGTCGAAATTCTGGAAGCTGTCGCTGAAGCTATACCCGATCCTTCACAAATTTCCCTTGAAAAGCGTATAAAAATATCAGATCTTACAATGTGAGTACCACATAACAAAGTCAATAAGTAGACGAATGTCCGATGACGCAACCACTACATTTTAGGTTATTCCGTGACATCAACATTTTTTTGGATCCTCCAGCCCTTACCATACCCCCACATCTCGAACTACGGTTGGATGCTGCATATTCTGAACTTGTTCTTGGCAAGAAGCCTAGGACTCTGAAAACTCTTCAAAATTTCCGCCTGTTTTCTGTAGCGAGTGTTGCGGACATTTCGGCCACGACTCTACGGGTCATCGATCGAGCTTCAGACGCTTTCCCTCCATTGAAAAGTGCGGTCGGAGGTGCTTTAGCCCTCAAGGATGTCACCCAGGTGTGTTGATGTTGTTGTTACAGAATTTCTCATACTGAATGTTTTCTACTAGGGAGTGAACGCGTCCAAGACAAGAGCTCAACAGCTCCGACAAAGGATATTTGATATCCTTGATATCGTCCCATCCGATTCAGTCGATGTCGCTAACGACCTGGAAAGGTAAACGAGTACTTTACACGTACCTTTTCGTCTATTTACTAACCATCTCTTTGTCGATCTCAGGTTACGCCGCAAGTCACTGCAGCTTGATGAGCTTTCTAGACAATCCTTCTTCATGCGGCTTAAAAACTTCAATCGCAATAATGAATTTCTTTCGACCTCACAAACTGATGTTGAACATATAATACAAAAGATTACGCTAATTCGGGGTTTCCCCCGGACCCCTAGAAAAAGGAAGAGAAGACAGAAACCACCAAAGTCTTCACAATTTTCTCGTACAAGGGCCTTATATGTTTTCTTTACGGCTTCGTCAGCCTTTTTTTGATTCCCGCCCTAGCATAACCTCGGATACGGTATCATGGATTCGCGCTTTTGATTCATTAGACCAGCCCTAATGGTTCTAACACGATGAAGTGCTTATTGTGCTGATGTTAGCTGAGCTCTCGGGATTAAAAGGGCACGTGCCAGTGGCCTTTTCTTTGGATTGCATCATATATTCATAAAATCCAACGATCGGGCTGGTCTGTCTTCAACAACAATTCAATTAGCGCCAAACCGTAAAATTTTCCTTTTTTGTCAATATGTTGTAGTAGGGCCTACTGCCCTACCGGCATATACACCAGTGGACTAACAGATTTATAGAGGTGTATAGACATGTATAGAAGTGTATAGAGCTATTTCCTCTATACACATTGAGGCTGTATAGAAAAGGGGGTGTAACGGATACAACTTATTTACATACATACACGTGACTCACACCTATTTAGGCCTCACACGTGAACACATGTGAGGCTAACTTTTACCTTTCTTGTCTTACTTACTCGCACCAATCCAATACATGGCACACTCATTGCCCTTGGGCTTGTGGGAAGTAAGGTTCTAAAGGTACAGAAGTGAACCCCTTAGTGAAAAATGACCCATAAGCAAAACATTTGCTTTTTCAGACACTCAGTGCAGATTCTTGGCCACGGTTTTTTTTCTACAGCATTTATTTAATGCATAGAGTGTAATGTAACAATATCTTTTCATCAAAAAATCCTACAAAATAAGCGTTATTCTGTGAGATGTGTCAAATACATCAGAATGTTAGAGAAATGTATTTCTGGGTGAGATAGACAAAAACCAAGCTGTTTCTGAATGGAAACCAGTTGTCCGACTGGAACACTAGTGATACTCACAGACACACGAACTACAATCGAATCTCGTTATATTTGGGAACAGTGAGTTGTCGACGATAAGAGAAAGGAAAGAGTAGTGAAAGTAAGAGATGAAGATGTGGAACCGAATCGTACGCGTATAAGTATGTGAGTGATGGTCATGTGACCACGTGCTACAATCAAAATGAGATGTTAGTTAAAAGGTGGAGATGGAACAAGAGGAGAACAAAAAAATTAATATTATGGGTCCAGCGGGCCCTCACCACCAGAATTAAGCCACTCATCAAGAGCCACGCAATCTTTGACAAGAGAGAAGGGTAGCCAACGATCACCTTTGGGTCCTTCGCTGACCCACCGAACTAGGAACTGCCAACCTCGTCCGCGTCTGCAGGAATTGATGCGGTCAATCAAAAACTCCTCATGGCCATCCACAAGAACAGAATCAGGGGCCACCTTGACCCTTGAGGGAAAGAGATCATTGTCATTAGGTACAAATCGCTTCAATTCACTGACATAGAAGGTGGGGAAGACGCTGGGTTGGTTTGGTAACTCGAGTGTGTAAGAATCAGTCTTGGGATGGGCATGAATAACTTCATAAGGGCCATTGAAACGGGGGAAGAATTTCGCAACACGATCTTGACCTCCGTGAGTGTACTGTTTTTGACGATGCACAGTGGAAAGCCACGAGATCACCCTCGGCGAACTTATCCAGTGAGCCCCGGTGTTTATTCGCCTGAAATGCCTGAGAAACCTTTGCAGCAAATAGGGCATCATGAGCTTCTTGTTCAATGTTCTTCATTTCCGTGAGTAACGAGGAGACTGCACGTTCTGGTTCAGAGACAGGCACATCAACATCCATTGGAGGCAGAACACGAGCGCAACGACCTGTCTTGAGTTCAAACATGGACATGCCCGAACTCGGATTAAGGGAGTTCATGATATCAAATCTAAGTTTAGGCAGTGCCTTAACCCAACCTCGCTGATTTCTCGAAACATAGTAGCGTAAGCCCTGGTTAATTGTCTTGTTTGAACGTTCAGACACACCGTTGGTTTCAGGATGGAACGCAGACGAGAGTTTAAGTTTGATCCCGGTCAGCTTCAAGAATGCTTTCCAAAAGCGAGAGACGAAAAGCTTGTCACGATCAGATACCACCTTCAGTGGTAGACCGTTTTCACAATACCAATGTCGGAAGAACAACAACGCGCAATCTTCGGCGGTAATATCCGTACGGGTAGGAACAATTTGAAGATCAGCATTGAGACGTTCCGTCATGGATAAGATGCAATTATAACCATCTTCTTCAGGCAACAGGCCAACAAAATCGATAGCAACACTGTCGAAACGCTTGTCAGGCACGGGAAGAGGGTGCAGTGGACCTTCAGCCCGTTTACCAGTTAATGACTTATTTCTTTGACAATCCGAACAAGAGGGAACATAAGAATTTACGAGGTCTCTGCGCATGTTTGGCCAGTAGAAGGAATCGCGGAGGGCAGCATACAATTTATCCCCGCCAAAATGGCCGGTAGAATTGTGGGCAAGACGGAACAAGTTCTCTCTCAAGTCTTTGAAACGCGGGATCAGCATGCGACCATCTATAAACCACAATTCGTTCCTAAATTCAACACCAGGGGGAAGTGAACCTTTTAGGGCAACCAACTTTTTACAAAATTCATCATGTTCATAACCTTCTCACACCTGTTTCACGAAGTCCTTGTCAGCACCAACAGCATAAACAGATGCAACCGTGCATGCACAGCGCCAAATGTCCGACTTTATCACAGGAGGTTCCTCATGCTGTTCACCAGGCAGGGAGGCAGGAGGGATACGAGACAGTGCATCTGTGCCAGAGTTCTCTTCACCAGGTAAATATGAGATCATGATATGGTATTGACTCAAAAATTCTTGCCAACGTACTTGGCATCGGCTCAAATCTCTTTGAGTGTTAAAATTCTCTAAGGTTTGGTGGTCCGTGAGAACATGTACCGGCATGCCAAGGCAATCAGCTCTCCACTTATTCAACCCACGGACAATGGCCAATAATTCCTTTTCATGTACAGGATAATTCAGTTGAGGCCCGGAAAGTTGCATAGAATCAAATGCCACTGGACGAGCTTCCTTCATAGAAGGACCCCATGCAAGAATGACACCAGTACGCCAATTGCTGGCGTCGCAAATCAAGAAGATTTTATTATCCCCAGGGTTAGCATGATCTATCGTGGTCAAGGCAGCGCGGTGGACAACGAGCTCTTTAATTTTAACGAATGCCTTCTTGTGATTGTTATCCCAAACTGGAAAATGCTTGTTACATTCTTTCGAAGTGAGCGGAGTTAAAACGCAAGAGTATTCTGCTAAGTTCTCAATATAACTGGCAACAAAATGAACCATGCTGAGGAAACAGCGAACCTGAGCCGCAGATTCAGGACGTGGGAAATGCAAGACAGCATCGCATTTACCGGATTGGGCTTCGACACCACGTCTGGAGATGTGATGGCCAAGAAAATCAATTTCGAGCTGGAAGAACTTGCACTTCTTCTGGTTGCAGTAGAGTTTATTCTCCTTCAGAGCGGAGAAGATCAATTCAATATGCTTTTCATGTTCATCTTCATTTTCTGACCAAATGATGATATCGTCAAGATACACATGACAGAACTTCCCAATGTAATCACGCAGGGTTGAAGCCACCCTATGCTGATGGATTGCAGGAGCATTCCGGATACCCATGGGCATGACCACCCATTGGTATAAACCAAGAGGCATCTATGCTTGCTCGTCGGAGGGGACAGAGAGAGTGAGTTTGGGAACAAACAATATATTTGTTTGGTCGCCTGAGCTCTCTCGCAAGGCACCCCGAAAGGGGAAGGCCAAGCTCAAGCCGGCACTGGCGAATGTATGTACGTAGTAAATACATGAGACAAAACAGAGACAGAAGATGGGCAAGTGGAAGGGTGGGTGTGAAAAAGAGATAGAGCGAAGCCAAGGACTATCGAGCTCTAAGTGAGATATGGTAAAAGACAGGACAGAGAGAAATGTACCTATCGAGCTCTAAGTGAGATATCGTAAAAGACAGGACAAGGAAACAGAGAGAGAAATGTAAGCTATATATGCTACAGAGCAAGTCCAAGCATATGCGCATTGTCTAGGAAGAAGAAAGGAAAAGCCGATGCTGTGGCACGCTTTGACGGTGTCGAGGTCATGACACGGATGTGGAAAGGTGTCAAAGTGTGGATGTGACCATGGTGTCACAGTAGGAAAGCGGGCTCGCTGCATAGACCACGGTCAAAGGTTTTTGACCGCTCCATCTATGCTTGCTCGTCGGAGGGGACAGAGAGAATGAGTTTGGGAACAAACAATATATTTGTTTGGTCGGCTGAGCTCTCTCGCAAGGCACCCCGAAAGGGGAAGGCCAAGCTCAAGCCACCACGGAAGTGAAAGGGAGAGTCGGAGGCTCGGAAACTGGAACGGGAGCAGCGGCCAAATGAAGACGAGCAGAAAGAATTGTCGAGGGCAGCTACTGCTACTGCTGAGTGCACAGCGGCATGACCTACCACGACATATCTGGGGACAGAGAAGTTAGACGTTAGTAAATATACTTAAAGGACTTAGGGTGACTGCTCCTCCAATAAAGGGAAAAGACTTCTGTTTTATTAAAGACAGTAGATCAAGTCTTTATATACTACAAAGAAGGGTGCACAGACCATGCAGTGCTCATAGACATAAGATCATTCTACATATAGAAAG
Source organism: Dendrothele bispora CBS 962.96 (assembly GCA_004369135.1). Lineage (NCBI taxonomy): Eukaryota > Fungi > Basidiomycota > Agaricomycetes > Agaricales > Dendrothele > Dendrothele bispora. The sequence goes on along the minus strand of ML179189.1, from coordinate 34,059 downwards.
ATGCTGTGCATAATTGTAGATGGAAATGGAACAAAGTTCAACACTCCCCCTCGCTAAATATTCCCTAAAGGAACATGCAAGCGTAAATTACTTTGTAAACTAAAAGTAAACATAAAATGGCGCTAAAGAAGCTGCCGGTAAAGGAAAATGACATAAATGGTGCTAAATTGGCGCTTAATTGAGCAGCCAAGCAGCCAAAAACTAGAAAAAATAAAAATGGCGAGATTGACTCAAAGCCATATATGGCGCTAAAAGCATCCTGTGAATTGGTTAAAGTCATAAGGTCAATACTGCAGCAATGGAGTCTTTAGCGCAATGCAGCTCACACAAATTGCAGCAAGCGCTTATGCAGCCAGGAGTGTGCTAATTAGCAGCAAAAGACTATTGCAGAGTGAGACCACGTAAAATCAACAAATGCAGCAATGTAAGGTGCGCAAATGGATAAGTGGTTTGTCATTTTTGTTAAAGACGTACTTTGACATGAACATTGAAAGTGACTAACTCTTTGGTGCAGGACAGTGGCTGCAGAGTCTATCAACAAATCAAGTTCGAGGTATCTGATGCCCAATCAGAGTTGGTACAGGCGGTAAAGCCTTGACCGGGTAAAAGCAGCAAAAATTGCGTGAGTTTAGTCACAGCATAAAAATGTTTTATCTCCAAAATATAGAGATTAGGATAAAATCAAGAATCTTTAACAAAAGAATGGGATTAAGTTTCACAATGTTCGAAAACTCTTTAATGCAGGACAGTGGCTGCAGAGTTCTACAGAACGTGGTAGAGAGTGAAATTCGCGCAAGCATATTGCATGCCGCAGCGGTTTATTACTTAAGTAGGTCAAGTAGGCGCGTTTGCAGCCATGAAGACCATACTTTCCCAACATTTCGCTTATGAACAAGGACGTTGTCCTGGCGTCATCCACATAGACAATGGCGATAAAAATCGAGCCTAGTCTTAAAAAGTGAAGACTTAAAGTGCCCGCAACAGAACCAGTTTGGACTAAACCAAGTTCCTTCATGGTCAAATATCAAGCAAATTCCGTAGCGTTTATAAGGATGCTTTTTAAGGCTAACTCCTACGTTTTGGGAATGTCACCATAAAGGGACGTGCTCGAAACCATAGAGGGCGAGAAAGGATAAAAATAAAAATAAAGTCAATTAAGACCTTTGTGCTCCTATCCAATGGAATTAAGAACCATCGGGATGTTCCATGTAAGTCTACATCATCGAGTTTGCCATATAGGCGCTGCACATAAGCGCTGCCAATGCGGGGACGAGTCGCACTGTCTCGAAGTGGATTCACTTGGATAAAAGACTTGATCTAGGTATAAAACCTTTGATCTATGAAAAATATAGTGACAAGTCCGCCTTTAATAGACTCATCGATTTTTATAGAGTTTGACTTTTAATTTTAATAGGTCAATCAACCACTTTAAAAGATGTTATGCCTTAGAGAAGTGCCTCTAAATTCTTCTCGGCAAACTATCTTCCATTCCTCCTGCTTCAAGCCTTAAACAGGCAAGCAATTCTCGGTAATGTCTAAGCACAGATTTTTTCACGGCATTTTCGATTAATTCCTTTAAAATTGCTTCGGAAAGCAAAGTATAATATCTCCCCCTTCCCGGCATAGTTTCGCCATCATCCTCACGTTTTTAGTGCAGAGTTGGGTGTCGCCAATAGTGTAAAACCTTAAAGGCACAGAACTAGGCTCGGGAAACCTTATTCTGGTATTGTAGGTAAGCGGGGTTTGCACCAGCGCTTATAATTCCTACAATATTCTTTCACTAAGTAGTGTTTTTCTGCAATAACATATTTATAGGGGCCAATTATCCCCATTTATGTTACTAGCCCGTGAGGGTATTATTTTCCGCAGATGCCATGAGGTCTGAGATGCCAGAACAAAGCCAGTTCGGTTTCCTCTTCCGAAGGCAATAAGCGGGGGACTTTAGGATTGCTAAGGTAGCGAACCTTGCGTAAATCCTGTCCGTCTTGTTGGGAAGGACCGTGAGGAGGATGAGAGGTATAACCTTCGATCATCTTCATCGTCAGGAATCAATCTTGGAGGATTGACAAATGGGATCCATCATCATCGAGTGCCAAAATGGCAACTTTTTGAGACGGTTGAAGGTGCTTTGATGCTAACCCTTCATTTCGGGATGCTTTGATGCTAACTCCACGAAATATGAAATACTTCAGCCGATAAGTAGACACGTAATGCTATTTGCCTTGTCCAAAAGGAGCAAAAACTTAAGATACACCATTCATTCCGATTTAGGAGTGATTTCACTAAGAAACTCCCCCTTACTTCCAATATGGTAAGTACTGCCAATTAAGGCGACGGAGTGGTGTTCAGTTTTTTAATTTGAACAGCAAAGTCTACAGTGAATTCAAATTGACACGAGTCTAATGCAGCCTTATTTAGGTGCAAAGTGCTTCATCAATTGCGCAAAAATGCAGCATATGATAGTACTGAACTAAAGTCCGAGTAGATAAGCACTAATGCAAACAAGAAGTGTGTTGCATGCTCAAGTGTTCAAGAATTCGTGAAAAGGTGTATATTCTTCAGCAGGATTATAAAAATCACGAAAAATAACCTAATCGGCGACGTATTGTCTCTCGAGATGGAAAGATGCAAGTGTCTGCAATTTCTCGTGACATCATGCTGTAAGTAGGAATAAATTCCAATAAATGACGTTTGTTGGTGAGGTAAAAACCTTCGAACCAAGTGTTAACTCCCTTAAAGTGCTGAGCGTCACCTCGCACTAAGGTTATCACCCTTAAGGGTTCCCAATTGAAAGAAAAACATTGATTCAAACGTCTAGGACTTAAATGACCAGTTCGATCATATAGAGATCTGATCTTTAGACTAAGATAGACATTTCCATAGGGGAAAGTCGTTAACTCTTACACTTCTCATACTTGGCAGCAGAATAAACGCGCTCATATATTCAAAGTATATAAAATACAGTGGAGTAACTAATAAAATACTAGCTTAACTCACTCACCTTGCAGCATATTGACGCGCATTGGTTACACTGTTAAGAGTTTATCTTTGTCTTAGGACACAAGAAAACTTTGTCAAAGTCTTTCCCAAAGTTAATCAATCCACAGCCTTCTGGCCCGGACTGAGGGTCTGACATGATAATGTCTTCAAGGATTGGCAATTAAGCCGATGTCCCTGACGAAATCATAGATTTCTTCGTAAAAGAATAAAGGTTATCAAAGGATTAAAGGATGGACGGCGCACATAAAGTGCATGCCTGGTCCGCTCCTGCTGTCGATACCTGCAGCGTAATTAAACGCGCGAGTTACGACTTAGCGTAATATGCAGATCAAAGTTTTGCAGCACACGAAGCGCGCAGAGATTATGATCGCATCCTTTGAATAGGCAAATCAGAGAATTGCAGCGTATTTAGATGCGTGACATCAATGATTGCAACCTTCTTCTCATCAACCGTGGGCATTCCATATGACCAGTCTGCAAGGTAAAGCCTGCGATCTGAAGTCGGGAAGCCATCCTTCCGCTAACAGCCAAAAAGGTGGCAGCACTCATGCTGAAGTTACCATCAGAGCGCTCGTTCAAATTGAACAGCAGCATCCAATTAAACTGCATGACGTAGGGATGCCGATCAGGGAGCTTAATAGCGTCACCTGATAAAAGAGTTTGGAACGGTAAAAACCGTGCCGATGGCCGTAAAAACGTAATGAGCGGAGGCAGGATGTTTATCGGGAGATCGATAGCTATCTAAGGTAAAGAACCAACAGCAAAAGCCATGGTATACCTGATATCTCCGGCACCGGTGGAAAAAATCGTCATAAAAGACAAAAAGGGTCTAAAGAAGTAAAAACTTCATTTAGTGTCAGTGACTGGCAAGACGGCCATCAACAATGACATTCCACTGGCCTTGAGGCATCAAAAGATGCTAGATCTAGGCGGGGATAAGCTAATTAAAGCGTACAACTTTTTAATAAAAGTGTAAAAAAGGTTTGGAGAGTCAGACCGACAGTGTTTGTCCTACACTGTTTAAGAGTAAAAAGCAGCCACAAGGGCGCTACTCAATGGTGACATTAAACACGCAGCGCTAAGCTAACATGCTTTTTATCCAATTCCCAGATATGCAGCTCAAAGCTCACATAAATCCGGTACTGTGTCAACATTTACGCCGTACTCTAAGTACAGCACGCAAACGGACAATTTAATTTCGCGCTGTGCACAAAGCACTGCAGCGTGTCTAATTTCGGGGGTGTTATGCGGATTTGTAATGATCGCAGCGATTTTATTAATGTGTATATTTATTGCAGCGGATAAGACGCGCAAATTAATTATGACAAGAATAATTACGTAGATCAACTAATTGCAAGGTTATAGCTTTGGATCAGCCCGATTGCAGCATGTAAAGGCGTGCAGATCGGCGATCACACAAAGATCACAGCATGTGACAATGCACTGATCGATGGGAGCAACCTGCAGATTAGGATCACAGCGGATAAAACGCGCAGATCAAAATCACAATCAAAAGAGTAACAACGATCGCAGCGGATAATACGCGCAGATCGATAAACTATCTAATTAAAGAGAAAAGAAAGAGGGTTGCAGCGTGTAAAACGCGCAGACCTATTACCGCAATAACTATGAGAGAGATCAACGAATGCAGCGTGTAACAACGCGCAATCGGATCACCACCTCATTTCCAGATAGTCGGAGATCAACCACCTCCTGAGCTAACATCGAGGTTTGCAGCCAGTTATGGCGCATGTTACGATGAGCTACAAAGGAGGGTGGACCTCGGGGCCCATAACCTGTCGAGGGCAGCTACTGCTACTGCTGAGTGCACAGCGGCATGACCTACCACGACATATCTGGGGACAGAGAAGTTAGACGTTAGTAAATATACTTAAAGGACTTACAGAGAGAGTGAGTTTGGGAACAAACAATATATTTGTTTGGTCGCCTGAGCTCTCTCGCAAGGCACCCCGAAAGGGGAAGGCCAAGCTCAAGCCACCACGGAAGTGAAAGGGAGAGTCGGAGGCTCGGGAACTGGAACGGGAGCAGCGGCCAAATGAAGACGAGCAGAAAGAATGAGGACTCGATCACGAGGGACATCAAGATACAGCTTGTAGGCGTCGCTACGCCAGCGTCCGAGTAACTGGATTTCATAGTCTGAATATCCCACGGAAGCGGCAGAAGTAGCAGCGCCACGCCTGAAGCTGTGTCCCGAGTAATTGGTTTGGTCAAGCCCAAGCAAGGCAATCTTTGCCTTGAGAGAGGAGATGAAATGAGACCGGCGCAAGGGTTGACCAGTGGCATCAGAAAACAACGGAGCATCAGGAGGGAGAGGATGAGTAATAAAAAGTTTGCGGAGTGCAGTAACTGCACAGGTAGAAAGGTGAGGAACAGCAGCTATTGAGATTGTGACACCCTTACGGAAGGGGTCGGTTTTTGAGGAAGGAAGTGTTAAGCAAACGTGCGATGGGTTATCAATAGAGGGAAAGAATTCGATGGAGGAATGGGTTAAGTGTAAAGCAAGATCAAACTTGTCCTTATCACCTACTGTGAACTCCCCTGCCTGAAGAAGTGCCGACCATGCCAACTTGGCAGCTGAATCAAAATTGGCATCCTCAAGAGAGGAATAATCACATGGGAGAGCAACAAGCCGACGAAGAATATCTAGCGTTATGGGAAGCTTGGGCTTCCGTTCGCGGTCCCCTTGAAAGCGCTTGATGCCCCGAATTAGACGTTGGATAGTTGGGGACTCACACTGCTCAAATGGGAGACCGGCATCGACATGCAAGGAACGGAGAGCTGTGAGGTATCCCTTGATGGTTTTTGGAAGCAGGAAACGATCGCCGAGGGTGGCAACCCATTCAAGGATGCCAGTCTCCGTGGCTGGAAGGTATTGGCCAGGGGATTTAAGGAATTGAGGGTTGAGTCGCACGAAGTCGATATAGGATTTTTGCCCAGTGGAGTAGGTCTTGCGAGTGCTGGATGCAAGGCCATGCCAGAGATAGAATGCGACCCGTGGAGAGAGGTGAGAGTGCGTTTCATACCAGTGAGCTGGGGGTCCGGTGAGGAGGAGATCTGTGTGAGATGTGGACCGAGAGAGAATAGGCGGGAGTACTGAAAACGAGACGCAGCGTCAGCAAGATAATTCTCTTCGGAGGAGAGCCAAACACAAGAAAAAGTGACATCAAGACACGCTGCCAGCATTGTGATCAAACAGATAATGGACATGCAATGTGGGGGTCGTGCGACACCAGAAGACATCCAGGATACGACGTTCTGGTTATCACAGAAGAACCGAACATGCGAATGACGCCAGGCATTGCCCCAGCGTAACATTGCCTGCAGAATGGCATATACTTCTTTGAATTGAATATCCTTTCCACGGAAACGACGAGCCACTCGAGAAGAATACCAGTGGGTCCCAAAGACCCCTCCCAGCCCTTTCTGACCACTGGCGTCAGTATATACTTCAATGAGAGGCCGAGATGGGTGCAAGAGACAAACTCCATTCCAATGACGACTGAAGACCGACTACCAAGCGATGTCAGAGCAGACACCTGAAGGGAGACACAGTAATGAAAACCGGGATGAGAATTTGGCGGAGAAATCATAGATTCGACGAATAAAGGTGCGAGAAGCAGGGATCACTTGGGAGCAGAACTGGAGGAACCCAGATAGCTCGTCGAGCTCCTTGAGATTACATCGTCTTTTCCCAGACCACGTGGAAAGAAGTTCCGATAGAAACAGAAGCTTGTCATCCCGGTAAACGCGCTTCCATTCGTGCAGAGTCTAGAATCAAACCCAAAAATTCAATGGAGGTTGTGGGCCAAACAGTCTTAGTGTCCTGGAAATGAAGACCAAGCTGACGCCCCAGGGCCATGACCCACTCTACTGCTGCAAAGCTAGAGAAGAGAGTAGAATCAGGCCGAAAAATGATGAGAAAATCATCCAGATAATGACGGAGAGCTGCAGGGATATGATGAGATATAATCCAGTGCAAAGCCTCAGCAAAAAGGTTAAAGATATAAGGTGCGTTCTTCAAACCGAAGGTGAGAACAAGCAAGTAATAGAACTGATCCCTCCAGTGGAAACCCAATAAGTGATGATCAGCAGGACGCACAGGGATGTGCCGGAAAGCCTCTTTAAGGTCGAGTTTTGCCATTCTCGAACCACGGCCTGAACGGACAAGATCCTCAATGGCGCGTTCAAACATATCGTATGTGATGTGGGCCTCAGAATCAGGTATGCCATCATTAATTGATGTACTATTGGGCCAAGACAAATGATTAATTATACGCAACTTGGCAGGATTGCGTTTGCGGCTAACGACTCCAACAGGAGAGGAGTAGAAGGCAGGCAGGGGAGGGGAAGGAAAGGGACCATTAACGAGACCACTATCACACAAAGATTGAACCGCCGAGTCAACAAACTCAGGATGCTGGAAGGCTGACTTCAAATTGGAGCATGATTGCCCAGTGCGAGATCCCACGAAACCGAGGTTAGCGCCAAACTGAATTATATTGATGATTGTGGATACAAAATTGGGATCAGGGTAATCACGAAGGTAGTACTTCCAAGCATCGAGATTTAAAGTAGATGAAACGGATCGTGAAGAAGAGTTGAGAGAAGGGTCATTACATCGTGGGTCAGAATTTGGGTGAGGGGGAGGAGGAGGTAGTTCGATAAAAAGCGAGGAGTGGGGGAGAGGAGTCCGACAAATAGTAGGGCCAGGTGACGAAGAAACTTGAGTGATCGACTGCAGGCATGAGCGAGCAGGCGCATGATGAGGTCGGCGACCACGACGGTGACGCCGACCCGCTCTGCCAGGTCTTCAAGTCTTCTTGGGGCATGCTCCCTCTTTGTGGTCTGGAGACTCACAATTTTTGCAGCGGTGAATACGACCTTCGGGACAGGGATCCTTGTTGCACAATCCTTTGTTCCAATCAAAGCAGGTCTGCTGGTCCTTGGGTTTACGGCCAGAAGGACGAGTTGAGGATGATGAGGACTTGGAGGTGGAAGTGGTAGAGCGTGTCTTGGAGTATCCAAAAAGGTGGATACCCATGAGACTGACGTTTGGAATGCCCCAACCTGCGTAATTCCCATTACGCATCTCGCAACGTTGAACGTCATGGAAAGCGATGTGGTAACGGACGACCGCGTCCCATTCAAAACGTTGAGCGTACGAGAAAAGAAGGTTGGAATACTTGAAGGTTCCACGAGACAGCACTGCAACCACGTTTGCATTGCCACCGGCCGCCGCAAAAGTGGTCAATATAGCAAAATATGTGCAGAGAGGGCGATAGAGAGACGTGAAATTGGGGAAGTCTTGCGAGATAGAGCCAGAGGAGGTGTTGCCGGAAACCGCGTCCGAGTTGTCCCGCAAATGAGCGTTCAGTTTCCGCAGATCGAACGGCAAGAAATCGTGCCGAGCAATGTCCAGCAGCGTGTTTTGCGGAACCGAAGGGAAGAGGTCTAAGAGAGACTTACTGGGTGGAACCGGATTTGAAGTAAACATGGGAAATTCCGGAGCTTTGGGTTCCTCAGGGGTCTTCTGAGCAGCTTGGGCTTGTTGTTGAGCAAAAAGGGCCGACATGAATTGTTGGTTCTGAGCTAGTAACGCCATCACCTCAGACATGGAAGGGCAGCTGATACCGTAAAACTTTTGTAAAAGTAAGGATAATATTTCCTCACGACGTTTGCAAAAGTCGAGGACAAGTACTAGTAGGGGTAAAGACAGCACAAATGGCTGTAGATACTTTTGTAAAAGTCAAGGATGATTATTACGAGAGGTTGTAGACACTTTTGTAAAACTCAAGGACAACTATTAAGAAAATAATTTATAATAAGTCCAAAGTTGTCTTAAACCAGGCTGTATTGGCTTACTAATACCATAGGAAGCCCTCCTAAAGTCAAATTGCCTGTTTGGATGGATGTGGAAGGGTAGCAACATCACCAGAGCTGGTTGGAGCCATTCTGTCCCTAACCCTAACCCTAACCCTAACCCTAACAATACTAGCTGCCGGGCAGGTTCGAATCCAGGGGGGGCAAGTTTACTTAATTCCTGGGTCAGTACTAGCCTATATATGACTATATTATCCATATTTAGACCAGTTTCCTAGCCTAGCATTATCCTGAAATACCCCCTTATTAACTGTCCTTGACTTTTGCAAACGTCGTGAGGAAATATTATCCTTATTTATACAAAATTTCTACCGCATCTGGTGGGAAGGGGAAGCGGATGGGCCTGAAGTGGATGGACCCGAAGGGCCAGGAGGTGGTGGAACCTCTGACATTGAAGGGTTGTGACGGGCAAAAAGTTCTGCACGAGATGCGGCTTGAGGAGAGATGTCTTCGTTGAAGAGAACTGGAGGTTGATCAAAGCTAGTGAAGGGTGATTCGGAAGGAGATGAGACGCGAACGGGGATGCGAGATGGTGTAGCAGGGGTAGAGAGTAGCGTGGCAAGCGTTTCCAGAGGAATAGAATCGTGAGAAACAATTTTGCCAGTCAGGCGACTCTTGAAGACCGGAACACCGGTGCTCTTGAACGAGACTGAAAAATCTATTTTGGTCCTGTGAAAAAGAGATAGAGCGAAGCCAAGGACTATCGAGCTCTAAGTGAGATATGGTAAAAGACAGGACAGAGAGAAATGTACCTATCAAGCTCTAAGTGAGATATGGTAAAAGACAGGACAAGGAAACAGAGAGAGAAATGTAAGCTATATATGCTACAGAGCAAGTCCAAGCGTATGCACATTGTCTAGGAAGAAGAAAGGAAAAGCCGATGCTGTGGCACGCTTTGACGGTGTCGAGGTCATGACACGGATGTGGAAAGGTGTCAAAGTGTGGATGTGACCATGGTGTCACAGTAGGAAAGCGGGCTCGCTGCATAGACCACGGTCAAAGGTTTTTGACCGCTCCATATTAACAGCAGTAAGTGGAATCGACACTTCATCCATACGAGTCTGGAAAAATGAATCTGTCATATCCATTTTCCCCCAGATTTTACCCTTGTACAGTCCATCAAAATATCTTCAATATGAGGCAAGGGATGGCGATCAGGAACGGTATTCGCATTCAAAACATGATAGTCGTTCACCCATCGGGGCAATGCGGTCGGATCAGCTTTGGGAATCAAAAAAGCTGGAGAAGTGGTACTGGAAGAGGAGGGTCTAATATGACCAGAATCTAAGTGTGCTTTAATTAACGTAGACCAAGCCTCCTTGTATTTTCGAGGCGAAGAATAAGCATGAGCCTGAAAACATTTATTCGCATCCTTCAACCTGACAACACAAGTGATATCAGTAGGTAATTCATTGACATGGGGAATCTTCTGGAACACTTCCGAGCAACAATTCATGATAGCGGCAGATCGTTGTTCAAGTCTATCCTGTATCTCAAGACTCTCAATTCTATTCTTTACAGCTGCAGTAACATTCAATTCCTGAACCGAGTCCAAACGTCGCAAATAAGGGTTATGAACATGGAACAATTTCAATTCAGCTATGACATCAAGACGTAATTTACAAATATCAATCCGTTTCTGTTTCGGCGAATGATTGTCAGGTAACGCAAGAGGAGAAGGAGGGAGAGGATTAAGAAGATCGAACCCAGAGGGTTTGTGAATAACAGAACGTAATGTGTAATCGGAGACAAGGTTATTATGGGCCAGAAAAGGCATACCAAGAATTAGGGGGGAACATAAGGAAGGAGTAACAAGAGCGACGAAAGGACGGGAAGTCCAAGAGTTGGTACAGTCGGAAATAGAAAGCTTAACGAACTCGGTGAGGACAGTGTGAGAAGAAGGAGAAGAATTGGTTGTGAGCGAGATGGATTGAGGTTTCCATAAGGAGCGGTGCTTCAGACCTAATCTAGTAACGAGATCATCCCTAATCAAGATCAAATGTGAGCCATTATACAGCAAGAGATCCATCGGAAGCGGGAATTCAACATTAGGTCCCTCGACAAGGGCAGGAAACAAGAAATGGGGAGAGCTAAATGGGGAGCAATCACTTACAGTATGACGAGAATCAACCTGAACGGAATCGCGAGGAGGAGTGACAGGGCCATTCTCATCCCTGTAACCAACATCATTGTCAGATGAATGAGCGTCATCTAATTCATCAATCACAGCAGCTATGGCAGGAGTACTGTACGAGTTAGAACCACTAGAACAGCGATGTTGAGGGGAACGACAGGAAGGAGATGGATTGCGATGGTAATCATCATATTCAGACGAGTTAGAACGATGGCAATGGCCAATAACAGGAGCAGGAGAGTGCAATTGACTGCGGGAGGAATAAAGCTCCATGTCTGAATGCATTGAAGTAACTGGAATGTCACCCCAAACAGCAGCAATGTTCGAGGACGTCAAAGCAGACATGGACATGAATGCATCCAGGCTGTCAATAGCAACAGGGGCAGGAGTAGGTGCAGGGGCAAACACGGCGATGGCAGGAGTACTATGGACCCTCTTGATGACAGCGTTGTATGTGATCGGCTGTTTGCACTTCGCATAGGCCTTCTCAGTGTAAACGGCGTCTGCTTCATCAAGAGGACGAAATGGCACTTGAAGAACAGGCATCAGAAGGGTGCAGGCATTGACTCTGTGACCTGCAAACAAGTTCCTGCATCTCAAGCACATCTCGAGACGATTATAGAGGGTACGCTGAGATGGATCAAGGTCACTCATACATGGAAAACGGAAGGAGTTACTGTTTGAATTAGAGCCGGAATTGGGGTGGGAGTGGGAATGAGATGAAGGAACAAAGTTGGAAACATTAGACAAGGGAGTGGAATTATTATTGTTCAAACAACGATTAGAATCATTAGAACGTTTCTTCTCGAGATCTTTGAGACACGAAAGACGTTCAAGCTCGGGACGACGGAACCTGCGGAAATGGACATCCTTCTCTTTCAAAAGAGATACCCAGGCAGGGAAGTCACTAGTTGTCAAGTCAACACCCTCAGACTCGAGGAAATGCTCAAAGTCACGGTTGAGAGCGGCACGGAGAGTGGATTGGAACAAGGCATTGTTGATCTCAGAGCCGACACTCTTCAGAAGGGCGTTGTACGAGATGAGAGTCTCATACATGACATTAAAGGTACCGTTCTCGAAGGAATCCTGATGAGCATTCAGGATCAGTGCATGGATGGTCTTCAACCAATCCAGACCAACAAGATGGTCGAGCATGGACTTCTCGAACTCGAATGAGCTCAGTTTCAAAAGATCATCGTGAGTAGCCACAAAGAAGTTCATAGTCTGCTCATGTTGGAAGCAGCTCATGAATTGATCCCGAGCTGCATCATCGGTTACGTTGGAAATCTTGGCCTTCCGAAGGTAACGGATGAAGGAGGCTTTCATATGACCGTACTCTTGAGGTTTGAGGAAACGAGAGTTAACGGTGGGTGCTTTGCCCGGACCGTTGTTAGTCCAAGCTTCATTAGATTTCGAGGAGGAAGACATCGTAACAGGAGAGGAACACAACGAAGAGGAGCAAGAAGAATCAGAGTCGGATAGAGGATCAAGATCAACAGGTTCTTTAGACGGAGGTGGGGTGTATGCGCGAGGATTGGACTTTTTTGACTGCAGAAGATGGCGATATGCACGTAAATGTTGAGGAGAAACAGAATTGACAGGTGTAGTGGATGCTACAGGGGACGCAGGAAGGTTCTGTTGAGGTACAGGAGAGTTCTGTTGAGGTTCGGGTTCAATAACTTGGGAAGCAGAAGGAGAGGTGGGATCTGTTTGGGTCACAGGCGTGGATTCAGGTTTTCTTCGGGACCTAGTCATTTTCTATTGTGAGAAATGAGAATTATAGGGACAAGACGGGACAAGACGAGACAGAATGGGAGAATCACAAGAACAGAAGAATCACAAGAGCGGGAGGGATGATGGCAGGGAATGAGAAATTGGTAATTGCAACGTAACAAGACAAGATGGCATGCACAAATGAAAATTTAATGCTCGCTTAACGAGAAAGGGCGTTTATGAGGAATATATCAAAGGCAGGGTCAAATGCTCAAAGGCGTTGTTGACAGAACGTATAAAGAGCACGCCACCAATAGTCGGTGTGGAAGAAAGATTGTAAAAAAAAGTGGAAACCAGTCATCCGACTGGAACACTAGTGATACTCACAGACACACAAACTACAATCGAATCTCGTTATATTTGGGAACAGCGAGTTGTTGACGATAAAAGAAAGGAAAGAGTAGTGAAAGTAAGAGATGAAGATGTGGAACCGAATCGTACGCGTATAAGTATGTGAGTGATGGTTATGTGACTGCGTGCTACGATCGTAAGTAGTAAACTATGTTTACACTGAACCTGAAAATGTGCTGAATGGATCTTTTATATGTGGTAGAGTATGGTAGAGTATGGTACAGTACATTAAATTCATCTGAACTTGTTTGATCTTATTTTTAACACTATATTCTGCTAAGGGGTTTTTGGGGTTTTTGGTGCAGTTCAAGAACATTTGAGCATTATGCATGTAAACCTTCATAAAATTTTTTGAGGATATTTGGACAAGTTCAGGGCATCAAATGCAACTTCCTACAAAAAAAAGGTTTGCTTAAATCCATCAATAATGGTCTGATATATGTTGATATCTTCATATTGTTTTGCTAAGGGTTTGCTTCTGTATATTTGTTACACTTTTTCACTTCAGGCACCCCCCCTAAGTGACCTAATTAGGGGTATTTTTCCCTGCAATAGTTCCACCTGAGAGGTCTAAAAGACCCAGGTCTGACCTGATCCCAGGGACTTCCCCAGCTCTGTAGGAATGCTGCAGGGAAATCCCTCAAATACTGCTGGGGAAGTCCCAAAGACCTGTTTTGGAACACTTGGGAATTCCTTAGATGTCACATGTCACACTTTTCCCCATTTCATTTTGCACCCCCTGTTATTCCTGGTCTAGTATTACATTATTGAGCATAGACTGTCTCTTTCTTCAGAGACAAAAGATTTAATCAAGTCTAGGGAATTCCCCCCATGTATATTCCCTTAGGGATTTCCCCACAGCTTTTATTAGAGCCCAGGGATTTCCCCCAGTCTATATTTCCTTAGGGACTTCCCCAAAGCTTTTATTAAAGTCTGAGGAATTCCCCCTCAATATATACTCCCTTAGGGATTTCCCCAAAGCTTTTATTATTACAGGGATTTCCCCAAAGCTTTTACTCAAGTCCAGGGAATTCCCCCAAAGTATATTCACTCAGGGATTTCCCCAAAGCTTTTATGAAAGTTCAGGGAATTCCCTAATCTATATTTCCTTAGGGATTTCCCCAAAGCCTTTCCTAAACTCTTGGGATTTCCCCCAATCTATACTACCTCTGGGGAATTCTCCAGAATTTCTATCAGACATCTGGGAATTCCCTGATATTATAATGAAACCTCAGGGATTTCCCTGGAGGTTTTTGAACAGAAGCTACAGGGGATTCCCCAGCCTTTCCTAATAATGTAGAAAATCCCTTTTCCTCTAAGAACAGTGGGACTTCCCTCAAATGTCAAAAGCTAACAGACTTCTTCAAGATGCCTTGTGATTTCCAACAAATCTCTCTGTATCATTTCTCCATATGTAGTTGGATAGTTTTTGCTTTTTGGCTGTAAATGGACTCGTCACTAGCCTACAGACGCAGGGGTACACAGTTACTTCCTTTTCGAATGTTGTGAAGATGGAACAGCTACCGTTAAAATGCTTAAACTTCGGTATAACCACAACACACCAAAAGGACAATGTAATGACTCTAGAACAAATCAAACAAAACCACAATCAATGTATAAGTGCTTCTTGACCAAAACCTAGTTCAGGCGGTAAAACGCAGGGGAATACTTGCTATGTGGACACTAGCAGCTATGAGCGCAAAAACACACACACAACCACACAACACAAACAACACAAAGGCTAGTTATGTCAAGCAAGTTAAACCAACGTATGTTAGTTCGGGGGGTTTGGAGATAGGATCCTTTATCAAGTAACTTTAGAGTGTATTGACAAGGTAGAGTATATCGAAATAAACTCTGACTCCTTCGAAACGGATTGATTCTTCAACTAAATCACAAGGTCTGATTTTAAATAAAATCCGACACTGATCAAAATAGGTTCTCAAGAGCGCAACGCTTGGTTTTATCAAACGAATTCTCTTTGTGTCTAACTCTACAACACTCGGGGAAGTAGGATAAACGGAAAGTTG
>ML179189.1:0-15615 GCA_004369135.1 Dendrothele bispora CBS 962.96 | reverse complement strand
TAGGTCTCTAGAACAATACTAATTAACGTAAAAACGCAAAAATATACGCTTAAACGCAATCGAAGTGTGTTACCGTCATCGAGATTCAAAACTCTCTGTTGGAAATATAAAAGTTTTAACTAAGTATTCACATTGAAAAACATAGCAAACTCTCAGCTCGACACAAGTGCCTAATAAATATTGTAATGGCTATACGATTATCCAGGAGCTATTCTAATCTGCCTCAATACCTCTAAAACAGTCTACCAATTCAAACATATCCAGTCTTTCAATGAGAACCGCATCCACATCTTCCTCAAAACCTACATCCATATCTCCTGCTTCCATTACTTCATCACTAACCACAGCATCTGTATACATCTCCAGCCTGGCCTTCGCCAATTCTTCCTTCAATGGTCCCCATTCTGTCACAAAACCATCTGACAACTCGACCAGTGGTTTTTCCCATGTAACGTATAACTTGAGTAAATATTTTTGCAGAAGCTTGAGTTGATGACAAAGACTTCAACTGTCTATGCAAGAAAGAGTCAACATAGAGTTGATTTGATTAGAAAAATGCTAGGGTCAAGAACTCACCGACAAGTCGAAGTGTGGACTCAACAGTCTCCCACTCCTCCACAAACCATTCTTGCATTGACCTCCGGTGTGCCTGTAAACAAAACATCTCTTCATCGCAACGATCAAGCTCAAGTACTGCCCTAATTCCAGTCCGCATGTCTTCATTGCAAAGCCAGAGTGGAGGGTTTTTGACATCCTCCTCCAGACCTACATCCTGCCAGATTTTCTTGTTGACATCCAACTCAAATAAAGAGTCTCGCTCAATTCTTTGTGGAGCTATCGCAAATTTAGGGGCTTTTTTTGTCGGATCAACTCTGCTATTTCGTCACAGAGTTTGTTATATTTAGTTGCCAAGTTCACGATGCCGTGTTCACGTTGTTGAATCGCTTCACGGGTATGACTATCAAGTTGCTGCTCTGTTAAAATAAAGCCAGATAAGTAGTGAATCAGTGCAATGAAAGAAATTCAGAGTTACCACTTCGTTTTTTCCAATAAGATCGCTCAAGATGGTCTAGTTCAAATTTGCGTGCACATAGACGCTCGTGCAGTTGTATCTTAAAGACACTGCATTCATACGCTTTGTTAGAAACGGACTTGCCTCCAAATGTCTCAGCTGTTGCCGCTCCAGAATCCCCAAAGACTTCTCTTGTTGAGCGAGTCTCTGATGTGCTTTTTGCAACTGCCCTTTCACCTTATCTAAGTTGTCCTCGGCCATGGCCCTCTGATCAGGTTTCAAGTGTTCTGATATCAGTAAAGTTTGAAGGTCAACAACTCATTCTTTCTAAGGCAGAGCGTTTCTTCTACAGCCGTCTTTGCTGCTTGCTTCTTCTGACCTATTAGTCATATGTATACATCAGAACAAAGTAAATCATATAATGGAGAAAAAGAAACTCATGCGGCAGGGGTTTTGTCTGAGACTTTACTTGATTGGCCCACTGCTCCCACAAGATACTTGTAGGCTGCTCAACCTTATCCAATTCCTCTCTCGCTGCCCTCTGACAGGTCTCACATTGACGAAGTTTACGACGGAGCCATGTACCTGCATTCAAGAGTACTTGTTGATTATTGAAATGGAATTGGGAGTCCAATGTATATAACCTGACATGATAATACTCTCAAGCATTAGATTCAAGCGTTCCGCACGAGCATACAAGCAAAGAAAAAAGACTCACCCCAGCTACCCTCATATAGGCAATTAAGCGGCTAATCACATGCCAACACCATTCGCACGTCTCCCCATCACACAAGCCAAAGCCTTTACACTTCCTCGGGTGATAAATCAATTGGCACGCCCACTCATGGCTGTAGGCATGAAAGACAGATACACCCCACACAATACGATCCATATACTCAGAAAGGAACCCCCACTTCCAACAGCTCTGTTCCACTTGACAAGCAATATCATACAAGAAACCCACTGTCCACTTGTCTGGTACGTGTTCAAATAGGGTCTGCAGCATTACCAGAATACAATGCTGCTTCTCCCCCAGTGAACTCATCATGACCAGAAATAGACAACTCCCATGTGGACAGAACATCCCCGCAAGCGCTCGTTCATCGAAATCTTTTGCTCGGCTTTTTGCGGTGCTGTTCGCAGCATTGAAACTATGACCACAACCATCTAAGGCCAACTTTGGGACTTTCATTCCGTGCTCGAAGTAGTCGTCTTCATTGTCGCCATTGCCCCGAGGACGTTTGCTCTTTTGTGAATTACATTGGTTCTCCACATATTCCTCCATCTCCCTAACCTTCTCCAGAGAAATAAACATAGTATCGGGATGAACATGGTGAGGGTCTTTGCCATTTTGGTCATTGTGCTTGTGGGTGAAGCACGCGTCAACACAGACCACTACAGTAGGACTACAGAACAAGACAAATCAGATTTGTTCATAAGTGAGTAGAAGCGGACTCACCAGCCATTTTCAACCACCGGCATCATAGTACTACCAAAGCAGAGTGGACACCTCGACCGAAGATACTCTGACGCTCGAGGATTTTGATCGTTACTTGCATTATCCCTTTCTACATTTGCCGTAACTGTAGACCAACCAGACGGAGCATTCACTCATTTCCTCTTCCTGTTCAAGTCAGCCGGATCCTCAGTCTCTAGAACTGTCTTGATGTTGATCGCTTTCCTCCCATGGTGTCCCAGATCCCTCTGCTCCCAGTGTTTCTCCTTCATAAAGTTCCTCTCTAACCTCAGACTCTACCCATGACTTAGACTGAGTCCCCTCTATCCCACCCCCTCCTCTCCCCAATCTAAAGTTGTCCAATACAGACTTCACTCGCACAGTGACAACATTTTGCAGACTGTTGAACCACATCAAGGCACTTGTGAAATGGCGACAAAGTGGATCAGTTCCGTGAACCCAGTACCCTTGCGAATCAAAATAGTCTTCAATTGTGTTGCACCATGCAGTGTGATTGGGTGATATCCGCAAAAACAAGCATGTAATCTAGCATTCTAATATCGACAGCTAGGGATGGACGAAATGGAGCACAGGGGAACAGACCACTCCGGACCAGATCCACCGCAACCAGTTCACAAGTTGCACAATATGGAACTTGTACCTCTTCAATTCCTGTGAATACTGTAGCCTGATGAAAGAAAGTTCCATCACGTGTCACACTGGGCTTCGAACTGTTCATTTTTTAAAATTCATCACGCATCACATTGAGAAATGAACTATGTGACAAACAAGTTTTTTTTACTCAATTTTTCTTCCCGGCGGGGCCAGCCTTTTTAGAATTGTTTTTAGCTTCAATTCATAGATCTGTATCTAAAAAAAGTTCAAATAGACCTATAATACTAATTGTTGGGTCTTTATTCCTTGTATTTTGAGGCAAAGTGAACTGGTAATGAACATGTGTCACACTCCATTTTGGACACTGAACTCATTGAACTGGAGTTCAAAAATGTCACACCCAAAGTGGACCGAACTTTTTTTCATCGGGCTACAGTAATTCTTTATTGACGGCCAATTCATCATAAACTTCTGAAGACTTACGGTCAAAACGCACAACTAGGATAGTAATCTCATGTGAGGAGGTGCACTCACACAAGGCCCGCTTTCTCAAGGGCGCTTCTCAACGTAGATTATCCGTCTGGCACATAAGCTCCATGAACGGCTCTATCAAATTTGGGATGACCTTTTCTTGCCAATTCTTTGACTGCAGCTCCTTCTTTTGCTGGGCGCTGCGAGAGGTTTTTGATGTGGACCCTATCATTGAAAATGGTTCCAAGAGCGTTGTTCCAGGTATCTCACTATCAGCATCTCTATGGACAGGAGATGTTGATCTGAGACTGCCGAGTAGGTCCAGTTCTCCACGTAACCCGGCCTGCCCTTTGAGGACTGGAAGGGAAGGGTTCTGGACCATAGCTCTATCTCCAGGGAAGAGAACCAATGGCTGAGCAGAATTTTTCTTTTGGCGAGTGCACGGAGCAGTTGAAACTGTTGTTGGCACGTAGTCTTGACTTGAGGTCGCAGGCCCCTGCTTTCCAAAACAAAAACGAGACATGACATGTCGCAATAGGATAGGTCGTGTGGGTTGAAGTGAAATCAGAGTATTACGAGTAATCACATCCGCGAGTTGGGGAATTTTACAAAAAAGAATAGTTTAAAGTCAGCGCATGCCTAATGCCAACCACTGTAACGCCATTGTTCCCCGCAAGTTGGACTTTTTTCGGCAATTTCTTTGTTTATCAAAGGTATAAAACTGACCACTGCCTCTCTCTCCTTCATCGACCCCGGATTTATCCATTGACATGTCGTCCGCTCTCCACCTTACTGAAAGACTTCGTTCTGGCAACAATCTTTGCCGGCTCCCCGATGACTATCTCGCATCTCTGCATCCACCTAGTACCCCATCCTACTTTATGTCCAACAACCCATCCCTTCAGGCTCTATATTGCATGCTTCAAGAAATTTGGCCAACAGGAAAACTCGATAACCTTCACGAGTGTCCCACTGGCGCTGATGGCTGTATTCTCCACCACATCATACGTTTGAACCACCATGGGCGGCTCACGGTCTCGTGCGAACTCTGCTGCATTGACGAATGCCCGCCTTGGATATCGGACAATGGGCTACAGTACGTGATGGGTTACGACAATGGAAACTACAGGAAAATGTTCTGCACGCAATCGACTTGATTAATGAGGACACCCGCATCCATATCGATTTGACAGCTAGCGACGACGACAAGCCTGTTCCCTGCATCGATTTGACCTCCACCGATGATCAACCCATTCCTCGCGAAACCATTCGTTTTATCACTACCAAATTTACTCCGTTCTGGCTTGATGAGACTGAACCATTTCTCAAAGCTATTTACACCATTCTCTCCTATATCCGACCAGACCTTGAACACGAACTCGTGATCTGTCCTAATCCACCTGTTGGATGCCGGTCATATCACATCATCGCAGTGGACTGCGGTGGACGCCTCTACGCTGACTGCGAAAGATGCGATGTCAAGTCACGCTGTCTCCCTCTACCGGTCTCTGACTATTATAGAGTCCAGGAAGCTTTACTCGAATGGATTGATCTTGATGATGAACAGGTTGAGTATGAGGTTGAGATGCTCCGACAGGAGGCGAGAGGCTTAACGGAGGATGATTAACGGTTATCCGACATTCCTATTCAATTCCCTCAGTCGCCGATTAATTTGTAGAAAGAGACATTAGAATACCTGGTGTATAGTTATATCGTAACGCCCTTTTTTGTGGGAAGGCCAAGGAAAACCTGATTTGTAGTTTAACGTCGTTGCGGACGACGGACAATCAAGAAAAATGATATGGCAATAGACACCGTATTAAGGGAGTAAATACTTTACAAAGTAACATAGTAACCAACAACAAAATGTATCGTTAGAACCAGTAACTAGGATAGTAGTACATAAAACTAAAGCTACATCTGGAAATTTCTATGTGTTCAATTCATAAGTTCAACATGTAATCTACATAGTACAATTAATGTTCTTTTGGTTTGCGGACTCGTCTTTTACGGGCCTCGTCTCGCATTCTCTTCATCTCAGGGGCAAAAAGCTTCTTGTTAGGATCATGTCTCCAGTCATTGGAGGTTTCCGCCAGGTCCTCTGGTCGCATAGTGTTTGACATGATATTTCGTCTAAATTCAGTGTTTGATTCAACGTATCTTCAGTCGCAGAGATTA
Organism: Dendrothele bispora CBS 962.96; assembly: GCA_004369135.1. NCBI lineage: Eukaryota > Fungi > Basidiomycota > Agaricomycetes > Agaricales > Dendrothele > Dendrothele bispora. The sequence continues at coordinate 9,883 of ML179189.1, read as the reverse complement.
CCATCGATTGTACAGACTACAGGTTCGAGTCAACCGAAAGTTAAGTATGGTACCATTATTGAACCCCGACTACCGACAGTCGGTACTTCATGATTGATCTCCGGTCCGCCCAATTCTTACTCAAATTTCCAGTGATAAAGGTGAACAAGCGTTATATAGATTATTGAGATAAATGCTAAGTAAAAACAATAAACTAGTACTATCTGCGACACATTACAACAACAGATCAAGGAGATATTGTGACATACTTCCCCTCAGGTGTTTCTCCCCCATCAATTTACAGGTCTGCCAACATTTTGCGGGAACTCTCCAGCAAAGTTTCCTGTTGAACACCCAAGGTCAGAGCAAAATTCACTAGAACCAATCAATGACCAATAGAAAAAATTTCCTCACCAGGCGGAGTGTATTGACAAACGACGAAGTGGGATGGGTCAGAAAAGATGGTGTTTGCACCACAGCTAGCGATGGCACATGCGACTTGGGTCGTGCTCTTCCATACGACTTGGGTGAAATGACCAGTGGCATCGGAGAACCCTGGGTTGTTATCTGAAGCAAACATTGAAAGGTTAGTTTACAGGAGGGAACGGGAAGAATCGTAGATAACCCACAATCGTATTTGCCTGGATTAAGTCAGAAAGTTTAATTAGCATTTGCCAAACTTTGAGATTCAAAGAGACTACTGACTGGCTTCACCCATCCACGAGTCCATGGCGTTCGACATGCCGAAATTGCCGGTTCCCGCTGCCTATTTGAAGGACAATCAACCCATTAGGGTTTTTCCAATACATATTCAGTTCCAAATTCAACGTACAATGTTTTCACCGACACCGCTGTCTCCGCTGATGAAAGGAATGACAATCAATCAGTGTCAATTCACAATCCCAAGGATGTTTTTTTTACTTACCTGTGCTCGAAAACACATTTATTAGCATGCGCTTGCACTTGTCCCAGAATTTCTCCGTTCCAAGTGAGAGGGGAAGCGCCGAATTGAGCCCGAGCGTTGTTGTGCAAATCGAGAGCCTGACTTTGGATGTCTTGTCTGCTTTGCAATTGGGTATCACCACCACTGGGGAGTGCGGAGACAGTAGAAGGAGAAACAGAAAGAGAGAGAAGCAAGAGTGCGAGAGAATTCATAGTAGTTTGGAGTTGCATGGTAAAAATGAGTGATGGATGGGATGGAAATCGAAGTGTATATATACACCTAGGAATACTCGAGTCAGTCGGGATGGAGGCAGGACAACCTTGAAGGCTGAGTTGGAGTAGGCAAGACAGAACCTGTGGTGCTTTATATACTCCTCCTAGAGACCCTTTACGAGGTGACCGTTGACTTGTCACGGTACGTCATCTTTCCGACTTAAAACGGGAGGGAAGGAGGAAAAATGCATGCTATGGGGATGATCAAACCGGATCATTTGGACTCAAAAAAGAACAGAGTAAGAGGATGTATCTAAAGCTATAGAGTTAGCGTTATGGGATCCTGAAACAACCTCGCAGCTCCACAATCATGCTAACTATACGAAGAGTAGGAAGTAGCTAGATTGACTGGATGATTATAATGATGATACTTTAACAAGTTACCGATACTGGTAAGTATCATAGCTCAAGCTTATGCTCATTCCGGAAGCGATATTGAATTTGATTGATCTCCGAGAAAAAACTGTATATGTATCCAACGTCCAAGAGTTAATATTCTACTTTTTTTTACTCGTCGTTCGTTTCGATTCCGCGCCCGCAGTGGCGCTTTGGCCACATATCACGCGTACACTCGCACGATGCATAACAAGTGCATATAAATATTGAGATTTATACCAGCTCAGAAACAGCCGCCAGTGAACTTGAGGCAGTAAGCAAGGCCTGACCAAGGGCAAACATATGCTAAGTATAGAGGATCTGTACTAATGACGATCACTGCGGTGTGAGACGGGATTAGTGCCGAACAGAACGGTCGTAGAGACAGTTTTGGATCAGATTGAATACATAGAGCTTACCGACTTACCGACTTACCGTGGGTGACGCACTGTTGCATGGAGCGCTGTATTGTAACAAGCTGAAGTTCAATGTGCCGGAACAGTTTACAGGACAAAAATACCGTAACAAAAGATCAATCATTAACAAGAATGCTTCGAATACTTACGTCTAGATGATCAAGTTCAAGGTTCTAGAGTAAGAGCTAATGCAGTATTCTAGCCTCCACTAAGCTTAGCTTTTCCGCAGAGAACAGTTTGGAGTTCATCGAAACGTTCATCACATACTACTTACTAGTGCAACTTCTTTGCTAGTGAGATTGCTCGGATCCGAGGCTGGTACGCATCCTGATCATCATCTAATAAATGAACTTGAGCTCCATTTCTAAGTATGTAGACTAGAAACTTAGATGTGACGTGAGTGAGTACAGTTGGAAAATGGACGGAAGCGCCAATTCAAAGCCATGTCCTCAGTGACTGTTGGCAAAACAGTGAACGATTGAAGCAGCAGTTTCTGTGGCGTTCAAAAAAATCCTGTCCTCTGTCTTCAGTAGTAACTGTTGTCATTTGTGATGCAGAAGACCGCGGGATGTGTACAGAATGATTTTTTTTAAGATCCAATGAAGGTGGAGGAGGCCTAGAGGTTCTGAGAATGGAAAGGAGGATGAAGGCAGTTCTTTGAACAAGTATTCGTTGATGTCAAGCAGTAGTATCGTTGTCGGCCACATAATGTATCAAGTTACAGTCACTAAGTAGAGCCTTCCGTTGCGTTCTCGACCTTCCCGACCTTCCCGTCACTCAAAAACCTAGGCACTCAGCGCTCAGCATCCAGACATGCCCGAAACTGAAGTTATTGCTAATAACTGGTCTGTTGTTAAAGGAACTGAGCTATCGCAAAGAGTGGCAAGTACGAGGCCGAACACTACATAGTCATCCAGCTGTAAACTGTTCGGGCCGAGCAAGTGTTCACTCAGACCGGCATCTGTGACCAGAGTCGGCCGGAATCGATGGGCCCTCTACACGAGACGCTCGAGTCAACGGCTTGGTCAGAGATTTTGGGGTAGAGTGAGATGGTGGTCGAGGGAAGAAGAATTGCCGTCCACCCGCGTGTGTGCTGGCAGTCGACCAATGACGTCCAGGGTTGCCGGGTCAACCGCTTGACCCCCTGACTCGTCCCACGGACTTGACTATTTTTGGGGTCTAGACCACCTGTATTGGACGGGTCAAGGGGTCAGATAGAGGTCAAGCAGAAAAATTTCGGCGTGAAAGTGAGCTCAATTGATACGCATCTGCTCACTGTATGTCCCAGAGCAATAAGCTAAGCTTGGTTCACTCTCAATGTCGCATTATTCCAGTTTCTCTTCAAATTACTGGAAATTTACCGGACACTAGATTTACGTAGAAATTCTGGGGCAATATGAGAGTTTTGTATAATTCTTATATATATTCGGGTATATCTATAGAAAATTACCCATAAGCGCCCGGGTCAAGCCGGTCAATCAACCGTCAATGGGGTCAATATTGACGGTTCTAAATTTGGTCAATGACCGGTCATGACCCGGTCAACTACAACCCTGATGACGTCGATCGAATTTCAGTCTGAAGTAAGAGTCATGTGACTTTCACGCTTTGCCTGTCATCAACATGAACGACCTCGAGTCCTTAAGCAAGGAGATGCAACGTCTAGCCATCCAGAGCACGAGAACATGACGATGATTACTATAATACCCCAAACCGAGTATGCGACCTGTTTGCTCCCCCTTTCATTGCTCACATTTTACTCAATGTCTGACTCTCAAATACATGGAAGACAACGAGCCTTGGTTCGACTTGCCACTACCCTACATGCCTAATCCCGACTTTCGTCACGAACCCCCTAAATTTTTCTATGGCTTCGGCTTCCGCTACAACGAGCTAATCGACTACGCTGCAAATTGAAAGAAAGGGCTTGTGCCTCCGCGTGAAAAGATCTTCTTGGACGCTTGGTGCACGGCCGTTGATCAGCTCCATATCGAATGTGATCTAGAGGGCTCACACGTCTACATGTTCCCACATGCACCATATTCGAAGCATGCAGATTTGGTTCTCGTCTTATGGGATAATTACTCGGATGGCATTCCGTTTCCAGAGTTTACCTTACCCGCAAAGAAAAAGATGATTCAGGTTTGGAAAAAGGAAGGTATTCCCAAACGACCAATGTGCTGGACTTCTGACGACATTGATCTCATGGTGACAGACTACCGTGTCCCTTTCACTAGATATATAAGTTTTATTAAAGGTTAGCATCGACAATTCACCTTTTCTTGTTCTTTCTTCGGTACACTGACGGCTTTTTCTTCTCTGTTTAGCATTCTTTAATTCACTGCTTGTAAGGGTTCTGCCTCTGATATAGTAGATGATTTTTTTTTTGAAAAAAATGCGCGAGTCGTCGGTGTTCTTGCCACGTCTTTTTCATTGAAACTCCCCAGCCCGCTACCCGTAGCACACACCCCGACTCATATAAGAAATTTAGTCTCTTAAAATTCGCGATACATAACTATAACCACAGTGGAAGTATCGAAAAGAAATGAAAACAGAGGTAAAAGTAGCAGCACGCGAGTACCGTTCCATATCTAAACAAACTGTCTTTCTTTCAGATATCTAAGTAGTGTAAAATAACATCCCAGACCGTCATATGTACATACTCTTTAACCTAATATTGTCCCATCCGCATTCCAAATTTCAACATCGATTGTAGACAAAATGACACAAGGGAATACAGGATTCGGAAAGGTGAAGTGACAATGGAAGGGTTTCATGACAGAGTAGTAAGATTGTATATTTACAGCGTCTTCGAAAGAAGGCGAAGGAGAAAGTGGATAGAGGAAAGTTAGGAGTTGTTGAAGTATGCGGGAACGGTAACGACGGGATCATAGATGAAAATTCTTTGGGGCGACTATGCGGGTTAGTAATAAGTAAGGGAGAGCTCATCGAGGTTGGACTGGCGTTGGGTGGGTGTTGGCCGCATTGGTGTGATCACATACCTCGGATCATCCAAACGCTCCATAGATTTCCTCCTCAAGCTCAGATCCATTCTCTTTTCCCATAATATTACCCCAACAATAGTGAGACCTATGAAGCCGAGGACGAGACCGGTAACAAGCAGCTAGTGGGTGCTCTTCGCTTCAGATTCAGAGGAGAGGGAAGATGCAGGCGAGTCCGAAATTTAGGTGGAGGTCAGTAGGGACGAAGAAGTATCGGCATGCGTGACAAGGTCGAACGATTGGTTCAGACGAGATCAGGAACGAAAGGAATAACACTTCATTTTGAAGCTCTGTGTTGATCATAAAAGGAGTGTCACTTCAAAAGAGAATGTTGAAATGTTTGACAGGAAGTCTACGCAAGGGGTCGGTAGAAAAGAAAGAGAAAGAGAGTCACAAACGCGCCTTATCTTCCTCGTTTTTGAGGTTTCTTCAAATGAGAAAGAACCATGTCAAAAGTCAGTCAGTGACCGGGACAGTTTACGAACGATGTTGAAGAAAGCAAAACAACAAAAAGACTCCACCTTATCCAGCCTTGATGTCCTCCGTTTTCTACAACCCAACGACAGCGTTCGTATTCTTGTTCTTCAATCTATCATCTGTGACCAGTGTAGGCCGGAATCGATATCGGATAGGCCCTCTACACGAGACGCTCGAGTCAACGGAAGAAGGATTGCCGTCCACCCGTGTGTGCGCCGGCGATCGAAGGGTACTAACTCAAAGGCCGTTACGCGTATGAAGTAAGCGTCATGTGACTTTTACGCTTTATAGGAGCCACCTTCCGCCACCTTTCGCTCTGCTAAGAAACAAACTTTTCATTACACGGTTTGTTGAAGACAAATGTAGCTATACTTTTTTAAATTAGGTGTTCCCGATCTAAAGCAAAAACGAAGCAAAAAAAAAAACAAGGCGAAAGCCAAAGTGAACACTGAAAACAAGTTGAATGATTTAGTAACACAGTATATACACCAAAATTCCCTGGGTGCCCCCCCCCCCAAAAAAAAAAATAGGAACCCTTAGTGCAGGATGTCCATGTATTCCCTATCAGCATCCTCAGACCATCTCATCGTCTGCCGTCTGCCCCTCCCTTCCACAAACGTACACTCCCTTCCGTTGCCAAATCTCATCTGTCGCTCCCACTCCCTTGCTGCCGCACCATTCAAGGTGGAAGGTTTGCTATTAAGCCACTCAGCCCACTCCGGATAGTCGCTGAAGTCAGGTTGCGATCTTTCCGGTCTTCTCCCGTGAACTGTGGCCACATGTCTTTTGAGTGTCCGTGGCACGGTAGACCTGTACAAACACTCTTGACAATGATACGGTTTAACGGCAAAGTGTGCCCAAATGTGAACTACATTTCAAACCGAGAACCTTTTAGTGTCAACTCAAGATGAGATTAAAATAATGACTTACACTTCAAGTTATGAGCGGCAGTAAAATTGTTCCTACAAATTCCGCACACAAACTTAGATCTTGGAGATTTGTTGACTTGTTCCAGCCCCAGTGGGACCCGAGCATTGACAGCTAAGTCGGCACTCGGTCTCTGTATCTGCAAAGACTCGATATTGATGGTCGAAGGCACGGCCCCAGACAGACCCAACTGTAGACGGTTCAATACCAGATACTCTATGTTCTCGAGCATTACGCACCTTCTTGTGTTCATCTTCGTTAAATGAGTGGATGGTATCCTGTGATATCTGATTGATATTTCCACCCGATCTCTCATTGCCACCTTCAAATGAAAAACTCTCTAAGGAGAGTTGCAGGACCTGAGGGGAGAAACCAGGAGCTGTGAGGGAGGGACCAGAAATTGTGGGAGAGACATCTGGATATCTACAGAAGAAGGAAGATCTAGTAAGAGCAATGCGGGACACCGTACAGCTATTGGGAAATGCATACACGAGAACTTGTTGGTAATAATTGTCGTGCCAATTTACAGGAGTGGACATTCAGAGGAGAGATACGAGGGCGAGGAAGTTGACGCCCTTCTTCTATAGCTATAAGCCCATATATACGATGGATTCGTTTTAGCTATTCACCTAGGAACGGTGCAGATGAGACAGTGGTAGTAGTATCATCATCAACATCTCCGTCATTGGTCCGGGCGCTAATCTATTTGAGTTTGCATATCCCTGTCATTAGACCGCATTTGCTGCAATATATATTGACGTTCTTATTCCATAGAAACATTTCGTATCTAGTTAGGGCCCGCTCTGAAAATCTTCAAGTGGTGGTGGGGCGCCAAGATTGCCAATGCCCCTAAACACCCTCAGCCCATGATCCAGACATACACCGAGATTACTAATGCCCCTAAACACCCTCAGCCCATAATATGTCTGAATTAGAACCTAAGAACCTACGTAACTAAGATACAGGTATGTAGCCCAACATCATGGATGACCGTGACTTCTTTGCGGACAGACACTTAATATCATGGGGTCTGTGAATTGAATGAAGAACTAGTTGTCGTGCATCCATATTGTCGTGGAGGATGTAGTATCGAGCAGCAATACTAGCTAAGTAACATATGCTTTTCACAGTAGGTAGATTTGATCCGTTTTTCTTTAAGCTCCATTTCATTTCTCTCTAACCCCACTTTCAAAATTCATTGTGGAATTGCGATATATCTCGTAGCACTTGCATTTCTTAAAATATGTCAAGAACTTTACATTCAACTGAGACCGAGAATCAGGGATTGCGAACGCACCGCGGAGCGTTAGTAAATTAAGGCACTTGTACGAGCGTTAGTAACCATGTTAACACGGTTCCAAATATCAGACATACTTAAAAGCCATGCTGGCTCCAAGACCTAGCCCGCTTACCGCTTCTTCTCCCGCCAAACCTTCTATCAGGAAGCTGGGCAGACCAGGAAGTGGGTCACTTCCCATTTCCTGAGAGCTCAGCCTTTTTGGGGAACATACAGGGTGCTTAGATATGTAGTTCAAGACCTTACGCAACTGTCAATGTTGATGATTGCAAAATGACTATAGTGGTCAATTGACTAGCTTAGAAGTAGATATGTCATTTTAGACATGGACTGAACAAGGCACTGACCCATTTCCTGATTTTCACCAAAAACTGACACACTGGAATAAAACATTCACCGTGCACTCAAAACAGCCTATAGTGTCTTCATATCTAGACATAATAAACTCACAAGATGGCCTACTGTATGTTGAGCACCATACAACAGGTGAAAATCTCATAGCTCACCCTCCATAACATAAAAACCCTTAAGGTGACCCATTACCCGATACAAAATAGTATTATAATTACTGCCTCTAATGAAAGAAGTGTCTCAAGTGGCTGACAGACAGTTGCTGACAGACATTATACGTGTTTATGCAACTTTACCTACTCCATAACCGTCTCGAACCGCGTGAAGACGGTCCTGCGAAACGAATCACCCACACTCTGAGGCGGTACCTGTACTTGATCCCGAATCCAAAATATTGCAATGCTCTGACCTGGCTATTATGTGGTCAACACGACTACGCACTGGAAAGGCTTCGGTGGTCATCAGCTACAAGACAATATCATATCCCAAGGGAACATCGTCTCTGTCGGTTTTGCACAATGCAAGTGGAATCACCGGAGCATGCTCTGCTTCAATGTATGCTCGATCGAGAGACAGTGGAATGGAGACAGGAACTCCGAGAGGTGATGCAGAGAGAACGGAATTGGGAAATTCCAGTTTCTTTGTCCTCGGAAGAAGCACTGGACTGGGTCAGACGACTGATTTTTGATTGGGAAGCGGTCCATGAGATGGCAAAGTTTGTTTATCGAGTCGGCAAACGCTGGTCAAAGATCCCAATGTATCGCATGTCCGGCTTGCTAGAGGAACAGGGAGAAAACTAATGGAAAGATCTATACTACGTTTCATAGCTGCCTGTATTCTTACTTTGCTGGTAGGGCGGGGGTATATATAATGGGGTCGCGCTTGTCCCTACTGTCGTCCGGCTGTTCCGACCGGGGACCCTGCCGTGTAACAACTAAGTAACTAACTAACTGGCATACCAATCTTGTACTTATCCATTACTGCCTACAAAGATTTGTCGAGCCCCAGAAAGAACTCGCAAAATGTAAATTTACATATCCCTGTCGCTAAAATACGATAGTATGACAACTCTGGATAATACTCAAGAATATATCGTTGTCTCTGAGCACGGTCAAAATAATACCCATTCAGTAAAGCTTAAAAAATGGCCATTTTCCTGTTGCAAAATGCGGCTTGATACAAGCATCACACAATGACAAGGCCTAGGAAGGGTGAAATGATCATGTACTTGTCTGGCTTAGCTATAGAATAAAGACCGCACGTTTTCCGAGTACCCCATGCATATCATGATCAAGTACCAATGGATGAATAACCGTTACGATTCCGAAAATGGAAAAAAAAAAAACACAACCCCGCGCGCACGCGTGTTTCAATCAAATGCAACAGTCAAAAAAACTTTTGACATATGTGTATGTATATTCCTCTACTTGCACATTACTAGGGGCCGCGCGTTACCTAACTAACATATCAAAGACTGTACTACGGTTAAGTTAGATAACTGTTGAAACGACAGCGACCAAAAAAGTGACTAGCAAGACGAAGGGGTAGGGAATGTGTGTGGGAGAGTGTGTGTGTGTGTGTGTGATGAGCGAGAGGACAGTCCATGCATTGGAAAGTCAAGTTGCAAAAAAAGTAAATTGATGAGCAAAAAAAAAGTCCACAAAAAGTCCATTTCCCATTTCAACAAATCAACGCGTTTCCAACAACTCCACAAAAGAGAAACAGAAGAAGAAAAAAAATTCCATCAAAACTATGTGAGGGGGGGAGAAGGGGGTAGGTTCATGGCAAGAAACAACAATAACTCGATCGACTGTACTTGTTAAACCTAGAGGCTACAAGCCAAA
>ML179188.1:0-173522 GCA_004369135.1 Dendrothele bispora CBS 962.96 | reverse complement strand
CTCACAATTGATTTGGAAATTTCAAAAACTTGGAGCTTGAGTCGCCACAGTCTACAGACGCCACTGCAGGTGGACAAACAGAATCACAGATGGAGCTAAGCTGTACCTCGGCACCAAGAAGCTTATACACAAGTCCAGAGGACCATATGGAAATTAAGTGAATTCAGATGCCAACTTGAATAGATCGGTATACTCACTTTTCTGCTGATGCTAGAGTCTCGAGATTAAGGACTTTGAAGTTTGGGACGTCCTTTGAAGTCTTTCCTGTACAATTTTGCCTGGAGTGACTCTTTTCCAGAAATTCAGTCGATTATTTAAAATCATAGACCGCATTCGCAAAGAGAAATCTGGCAATTTTTTGGGCTTTACTAGACTGTATCTGTAACGGGAAAAATGAAAGCTCCAACAATATAAAACCAATTCAGTAAAGCTTAAAAACCGGTCAAATTTCCTGTTGCAGATACGGTCTACTGAATGGGTTTTGTATTGTTGGAGCTTTCAGAGTTCTCTTTGTAAATGTGGTCTAATAGAGCACATACGCAACGAGAAATTTGGCCATTTAGACCACATCTGCAACGCGAAATTTGACCCACATTGTATTCATCAAACCGTAGTCAGATTTTTGTGGGCCCCACTCGAAAATTTTGCAAGTGGAGCTTCGATGGAGTACATCACGCACACAAAAAGCCCGGGCTCCTAGACACGAACACCCTTTAGCTGAACTAGCTCAAATCTTTGCTGTGCCATTGAGTTCTTCAGTGTGAGCTATCGTGGGAAGTTGGTAATGAGGTTGATGACATATATGTAGCGTGAAGACTCAGAATAATAAATTTACTGTCCATTGCAGCGAGGAGTATTCGATAGTGAAGGTATAAGTTGATTCATAGATAGGTAAGATACTAGGCCTCCCTACTGCTGCGATGCTCCATTTCATTTTTTATTTTATTCGTAGTTTTTTTTAGTTTATTTTCTTGGGGCCGCCGTTTTTCGCGTTGCGGATGCGGTCTATTTTTTAAGTTCGAATCATTGAAATCTACTTTATATGGAAGGTGGGGCCATCCAAAATTCTCGTTGCAGATGCGCTCTAATCTTTTCTTGAATCTTTAATAAGCCTTATCTAAATATTCTTGAACATGAAACAGAAGCCGGCATTTGCCAGGTGTGTGTTCGAGGCATAAGTATGAAGCTTGTATCTTTCTCGCTTATGCACTAACTGGCACCCTCCAGAGAAATCTGGGATAAAATGCTTGAGAACTTTGATAGGCAATGTTTACAAATATGAATATATGATATACACTTAAGGGTGAAAACAGACCGAAAAAAGAAGTTTGAACAACTCGAGACGAAATGCAAAATTGACAAATTAAAACAAACTGCCCACCTCAAAACGCCATATTTTGGAGACCACCGGGGGGCTACCAAGATCCGTTGGGTGCGGAATCAAGCTAAGACTAGTGGCAAACTATACTCCGATCAATATCCTGCTTCCGATGGGTTGACTCGGATGATCGGACGATGGTAAGTTGGACCCGAGCTAGAATTGAGCTTATTTCACATTGGTGGTTGGATAATAATCAGGAAACAAACGATGTTCATACGCCCGAAAAGGATACCCTCACATTGCTATAAAAACCGTCTTCGGAAGAACAACAAGAAACCCAAGTCGTTTTCTTCCTTTTGACGAAAACACTTTTCCATTCACCCAATCCACTCTTTATACAAGATGTTCTCTACTCGTGCCCTCGCTCTTTCTCTCGCCTTGTTCGCTACAGCCGCTTCCGCTGGCAAGCGTGGCTTGGCCTGGCCATTCTGTACGTTTTTCCCTCTCTTCTGGTAGTGCACCATGTGAACCCGGTTTTTCGATAGACAACTCTCCTCTGTAAGACTAAAACACCTTTCTTCTCCATGCAACTCCTCAATCAAATTTTCTCTCCTTCCTCCAGTGATCCCCGCGTTTTAAACAATGGTCAAGGTCAAGTCGTCGCTATGTATGCTATGTTTCTCCATCCACTTTCTCAACTGACATCTAACCCATTTCAATCAATAGCTACGACTGGGAAACCTTCGCTCCCCCATCCACCGACGGCAACGGTGGTCTCAAATTCATTGGTACCCAACGTTGCATGGACTGTGACTCCAGTCCAGTGGCCCAGCTTCATGCACGTCAGACCCAACAAGGATGGGCCAGTAAGTCGCTCTTCTTTTTTCCCCAAGTCTCATTGTTTTTGCTTTCTATTAACCATCTTCACTTACCCCCAAAAAGCCGTATTCAGCTTGAACGAACCCGATCAAGCTGGCATCTCTCCTTCCGCCGCTGCAGACTGGTATATTAAATGGATTAACCCTCTTGTGAGTACCGGTATATTGCCCATTTCCCATCATCTCTATTGTCCATCCCCATTTACTTATTATTTTTAATCACAGGCCATCAAGAAAGCTCTACCTGCCATCACGTCCAGCACTAGCCCTGGTCAAGGTTTGAACTGGCTTAATTCAATGATCAACGCCTGTTCTGGAAGGTGTTCTGCCGATTACATCAACTTGGTGAGCCTCTTTTTCAAGAATACATAAGCCTACCGTGTAGATGAAGATCACCTTGCATTTATGATGTGATGTGGCTGAATCATCATCCAAACTCTGGATTTTTTTGATGCTCACTGATGCTTATACATATGTATTTCTAGCATTGGTACGGAAAAAGTTTCCCTGAATTCCAGAATTACATCACTGGCGCTCATAAGCGCTTCCCTGTGAGTGTCTCCATTTTTTAGCTCATTGTTTTTCGACGCTTACCCCACTTATTACCTCACACCAAACAGCAATACAAGATCGTCATCTCCGAATTCGCTCTCCAAAACCCATCGGGTGGACAATCTGCTCAGTAAGTTGTTGTTTCCGAATCACTCCCTCTCCTTCTCAAGTCCCTCTCCCTCTTCATCTCCCATCATCATCACCTTACTAAGTTAACTGACAATAAATCCTCCCCTTCTACAGAGTTGCTTTCTTCCGTCAAGCCTTTGCCTGGCTCGACGCTCAATCCTGGGTCATCCTCTACTTCCCCTTTGTTGCCACCTCCCCTGCTCTCCTTCAGGCCAACGACCCCGGTGCAGCTTCTTTCGTCGGAACCGGCTCGACGCTCTATAACAACAATGGCCGTCCTTCCGCTGTTGGCAATTTGATGCTCTAGTTCTAAGTAGCTAGTTCGTTCAAGTAAAATTTATTTTTATTTTTTGGTTTACACACGTACATATATAAGTATTCTCGAATCTAATGTATCCTCGTCTCTCCCACCCCACCCACTTACTCTCTTACTCTCTCTGCCTCACGTGTTTCATCCTTCCTTCCTATTTTTTTTTTCAGAAGATGTGTGGCGTCTTCTACACCTACACCCCTAAAGTTTTCCCCGCTCTTCATCGTGGCACAGGCACCGCTCTTCATCGTGGCACAGGCAACGCTCTTCATCCATTCGACTCACCAGAGTCCTAGCTCCAGCGATCAAGATTGTCACCATGAATATTTGTGAGTCAAGTAGCAGCGGAGACGGCGAACGAACCGATCTTTGTGAACGCGACGTTGTTCATGGTATCGAGCGTGTTGATACTAATGTTGTTATCGCCTATCAGGGTAGGTGATAAACGGCCCAAGCACTTAAAGGCCTGTGCCGATCGAAAGAAATATCTTCTGTTAAGACCCTTTCTGTTCATGTGTAGACAGCTGGAAGGGCTGCGCTACAGGCTGTGTGCGACGGGGCGTGTGGATCCTTCTCTGGCTTCTTCAAGCTTAAGGATAAAGAGAGAAAAGGTCTATGCGATCTTGGATGTATAGTCAAACTCTAAACCTAACCCAACCGGATCAAAAAACTTTATCTGCCTACCTACATAAAGTGGATAGCAAACCTATACACGGAACAAGAATCCGAAGGTTTGAAGGTTCAGCTGAATTGACATGTACAGCATATGTATGCCATTTGTCTGTCTGGTTTTTTTTTGTTTTTCGTCGTTGGAAATTCGATGATTGAATATTGTGTTTGATGCCTGTTATAATTTCGATGTAGACGTGGATAGATGCCTATTCGTTCGTTCATATCGGTAGCATAGTTGCTATCTCAAAATTTATGTCTCGTCAAAAAATGAGTTTAATATATATACTGAAGCTAACCTAGATCCGAAAACTGACCCAGATCCGAAAAAGCTGCCTTTGGAAGCTTATATTCAGCAGCGATCTTTTTTTGATGGAGACTAGCTAACATGTAGAATATGAATATGCAACAGTTGGGTACTGTAAAATAAAAGTAAGTAACCTGTAACAAAAAAATGCCACTGAATTATAAGATTTTTCGCATCTGGGTCAATTTTCGGATCTAGGTTAGCTTCAGTACCTGCATGTTTGACGTGCTGAAACGTTATCTTCTGACTTCGATTCTTTTTTTGTTGAATCAGCTGTGTATTGAGAGCACTTCATGATCAAATTTGAATTACCTACGGACCAATTGAAGGAAGGTATCCAAGGTGCTGCTTTCTTCCATCAAACTCCCCAGTTTAATGACGAAAAAAAAGAAAAGAAAAGAGCCAGATGGCACAGAAACTTGCCGATCCAACGGAAACCTTTTTCGTTGTAAGTTGACTTCGAGCTTGGGCTACGCAAACACCATGAATCTCTTTCTGTTCTTTTCTTACTCTTCCCCTCTCCTTCATGAGTGGGACGAAAAGAAAGAACCCAGAAAGACTTCTTGCTATCGGCCTTAAAGTTCCAGAGGGGGCCTTCATCGAAAAACATTCATTTGAAGCACCAGGTGAAAGTTCGGGTACGTGAAAATTTTCACAAGTTGTGATATGTCTAATACTTTATACCAGTTCGATTTATGAAGTAGTCAGTTGGTTTGATGTGTTATTACGCTAATATTTAAACTAATACTCAATTTATCGTAGCTACCCGCGAACACTTGATGAAGAAATAAAGGCAAAATGTTTGGCTCAAAGGTCATACAGGTATGTACCGTCCCTCGATTTTCCGCTTAAATACTTCTAAACAGTGTCTAGTTAACCTTCAGATATTGGCAGCATTACGATTCTATGGAGTCAGCCCATATCTGGGCTTCAGATATTGTCACCCGACAAAAATGGCGCTATGTTAAACATATTGAAAATGCTCTGGTGAAATTCAAACAATTATTTTTCTGATGTAATTTATTCATTGATGATCTCTTTACTCTGCCTAGGTTACTAACACTGGAGATGTCATGCAAATGCTTTCTGGAGGTGTCTATAAGCCAACTATTCATCGTGTTGTTCAGCCGCCTCCAGATCAAAGTCATCTTGAGCGTGTGGGTGTTTTTTATTTTGCAATGGCTGCAGACAACGTCAAGTTGAATCCCGTTCAATGCAATGAGAACTCTGAATCTCCTTTGATGGGTGACTGGAGAAAAGAAAGGACTCAGAAATATGGGAGGACTGCTTTGAAGTAGAGCACGGAAGAGAAAGATGTTGAGGAATTCGAAGACACTGTCTGTGGAGTACAGCTTGTGAAAGAGTATAATTAGTCCATGTTATTCCAAATTAAATTAAAGACATTTTGACGTTTGTTGCACAAACTTTGTTGTAAGGCCTTCAGAGCCAAGTTGTGTCAGAACTTCAAACAACAGTAGACTGCAAAACTTAGAAATCCTATTGTAAGGATTTAAGGCTTTCTAGTAAGCGGCCATGACAGCACTTTCCAACTACTCATACTATACGGAGGCAACAGCGAGTCGACCGTCAGGGGCTGGTTAGGCTTTTGGCCGAGTTGAAACTTGAAAGTTGCCTGATTACGCTGTTCCTTCGGTCTTTCAAGCATTGTCAGTTTTTTCATCAACAGCCTTCTCTATTATCCATTACTTATGGGAATTTAGTAGCAAATGCAACCGGTGTTCCGCATTACTGGTTGTAGCAAGTACGAGCCTTGGAACCGGCAACTATCACTTACCGGGTCGAGGAAGTCAAAGGCTTCTGATCCAAACAAGACCAGATCGGTCACGGACTCGGGCGAAAAGACCGTCCTCCCTATAATCGGCCTCGCCTTAGATATAACGCATTTTAAGCTCGTATGCTTTGGAAAAAGACATATGCGGTGTGAGATATACGTATGTAGCAGCTCTACCAACGTGAATATTTACTATTTATAATTTACCAAAACTTGCAACCTCGACATACACAACCAACCAACCAACCAACGAACAAATTCGCGAGAACCATCAATAATGTCCACATCCGACTCTTCTTTTCCTTCGTCAGATTACGAATGTACCCCGGGAAACTTTTCATCAAACTCCCAGTTTAATGACGGAAAAAGACAGAGAGAAAGTCAGACCAATAGATAAGAACTTGCTGGTCCAGCGGAAACTTTTGTTCGTTCACCACGGTTACCGGTGCGTGTATATGCGTTCACGTTAGGTCAGGAAAAGACCTTTTTCTTCATAGCTTGGCTTCGAGCTTGACTACACAAATGCCATGAACACTTTTTCTATTCTTTCTTTTTCATCCCACTCTCCTTCATGAGTGGGATGAAAAAGAAAGAATCTAGAAAAGTGATGCCATGTTCCCGCCCGCCCCCACTCCCAACACGCACAGAGCCTACAGCGCAGCCTTTCCAGCCGTCTAAAGAGAGAGAGAAAAACAAGGACATCAGCACACGAAACCAATCGCCCAATCCCAAAAGACCACCAAAATAGAGCCACAAAAAAGTAAAAAAAAAAAGTACAAAAAAACAAAACCCGAATAATCCCACACAAACTCACCTCGATAGGCAACAACAACATCAAAGCGCTCGAAACCATGAACAACGTAGCGCTCACGAAAATAGGTCCGTTCGCAGTCCCGTTGCTAGCTGAACCGTCCGCGTTGGTCGTGACGATTTTGATCACGGGTGCGAGGATACCTGTGATTCGGTTGAAAGCTGAACAGAGAGCGTCGCCTGTGCCTCGGTGAGGTGCGGGGAAGACTTCTGGGGTGTAGGCGTAGAGGACGCCGTACATCTGTTTTAGAAGGGGAAAGGGGAGAGGGGGAAGGGGAAGAAGAAGGTTGGGAAGAGAGGGGGGAGGGAGGGAGAAGGGGTTGAGGGAGGTATTAAAAAATCAGAATTGAGGAATGAAAAGAACTGAAAAAAAAACCCCACCGCGTTTTGCGTTAGCCCACTCGCGCATGAGTACCCTAGAACCGCCGCGCTCGACGTGCTCGTGGTGAACAGGTACAAAAAGACGCCCGTTAACGCAGTAGAGACCGCCATCGTCAATTTTCTCCCTCCCAATGAGAATTTACCCTATACGACCACGAAAAAAAGAAAAAGGAAAGGTAAAAGTGAGAACCCGAACGAAATTTTTCTTAATAAAAATGGTCGGAAGAGGGAGAAAAAAATGAACACCCACTGGATTCTTCCTCGTCCAATCAACCACCAAACAAGCAATCACACTTCCCGGAACCCCCAACACCGAAATAATCGTATAACTCCTATATGTCGCACCAACCGACCCATCTGTATCCTTCACTTGCGTAGTCAAATAAAGCGTGATGAACCCATTAAACAAAGGATAAGCGAGACCGATCAATCCCCAAAGCAATAAAGTGATAGTCGTGTTGATAGCCAGTCGACGAGTGGAGAATAGAGGTGTGACGTGGGAGAAGGAGAAGGAGGATAGGGATTTGATGAGGATTTGGGCTGTGGAGAGTTTGGATGGTTGGGAGGAGGAGGAGGTTGGGAGGGTGCCTGAGACGGATTGGAGTTGGGAGAGGGTTAGGGTGAGGGTTTTGCCGTTTTTGGCTGCGATTCTTTGGAGGACCTGTGGATAATAGGAGGGAGGGATGGATAGAAGAGGGAAAAGTAATTAATTGTCAGCTCTCTGTCCCTTTGTAATTGAATGGATCCGGAGTTACGCACCGCGAGAGCTTCTTCGTCCCGTCCCTTGGCGATCAAGTACTTGGAAGACTCTTGAAGATCAAACACGACGTAGCGCATGACCCACATGAGGAAAGTCACTCCTCCGAGAGTGTAGCTTGGGTTTAAAAAAAATTAAAGAGTTAGTTAGGGGAAGACGGACGAAGACTGGACGAAGTGAAGCAAAGTTGCAATTGAATAATCTTTGTACTCACAAAGTATACCTCCAACCCATATTACTCTCTTTCGGACAGAAACTTGCATCTTGGCATGAAAAGTTTCCTATAAGCGGCCAAGCGACGAGGGAAGCAAACAGTTGACCAAGGGCCCACCAAGCTGAGAGAAGGGTCAAAAGCCACTGCATATATATTCATCGATTCCGCGGTGGGTTGGATGACAAGTTAGAGCCGTTGATTAGCATGCGGTTCAAACGAAAAAAGGGGGAAAGATAACGAGAGAGAAAACAACTCACCTGATGGGATCGGGGGACATGTTCAAGAAAGATAGCACCTAAAGGAAAACCACGGAAGAAAGTACAAAAGTCTCATGATAAGCATCACTTTGGTATTAAGGAATGGAAACATCGGTTGGTAGATATGAACATACCGTCAACGGGAAGGCTGCCAGAGAGTAAATAATTGATGGAATATAGATGAAAGAGAGTCCATCAGAAAAAGAGAACGCCACGAAAAAGAAAAAAAAGTGATCATTTTCCACACTCACTTGCCGCCAACACCAAATCCAAGACAAGCGACTAACGCTCCCAACGTCGTAAAATTGTTTGCACCACCCGCTGCGATACCGAAAACACCGGCAATGAAGAGAGTAATGTTGAAGGAAAGCTTGCGTCCGATGAGATCTGCTAGGATGCCCCAGGTTGTTGCCCCTAAGATGAGACCGACGTATAGGGAGAGCGTAGCGAATTCAACGCGGGAAGGATTGAGTTCTCTTTGAATTTGAGGAAGAATGATGGCAACGCCTTGGAGCCAGATGTCTGTAAATACATGTGTTCCACGGAGTCAAAAAAAAAAAGTCGAGAGCAACCAACGATTGATCTGGAGAAGTATACGCACTATCGGCTGCCCATCCAAGACCAGTCAGAAGAAACAGTTGAACTTGGTAGCGTCCAAAGCCAATCCTAGCGTGACATCAGCAATGTTGGACTAAGAAGGAGATAGAAATTTTAACGAACTCCGTTTGTAGATATTCGTTAACTACGGAATCCGTTAGTCTCGTCGGCTGAAGAGAATAAAGATAGAGACATACTAAGCCGACTCTTTGCTTCATAAGTAGCAGAAACACCGTCTTCTCTAGCAGCCAAATCTAGGTCGGACGAATACTCCGTAGCAGGACTCTTTTCGACATCTTTACTCTAAAAAAAAGCCATAAAATTGAGTTTAAACGCGACTATCGAGTTAGGGAGAAAGGCCACCTTTGTATCCGCAATGTCGACGGTGTTTTCTGTCGGCTGCATGATGGATGGGTGACAAGAGAGCAGAGATACATCGTTGGACGCACGGTCGTCAACTTTATGGGCGGCAGACTGCTCATATTCATTGATCCGGCGACCGGTCAAAAGTGGAGTGCATCACGTTATATAATTACGTACATATATCACAGGAACATCGTCTCGTGACGTGACCTATAAATTTGGTACTTGCACCAAGATCAGCAAGATCCTTTGGTGCCTGCTTCAAGCTTGACAATGAGCATGTATCCGACACCGCCGTGATGGACTCCACGGCCATATCGGACAAGGATCAAGTTATGCAAGTCCTTAATCGGTTTCCTTTGAATGTAGTGTTTTGACAGTGCAACTTGGTTGACATCCTTACTTCATCAGTCAAAATCAAAAAAAGCTCGGATAGATCTTACCTCAAAAAAACAAAGTGTGTGGGTTCCCTATAGCGCGCAGGGCAGAATCGCTGTTGTGGAAAGCAAGACTTAGAGAATATATTTGGGTTTGATATCTGGCAGTGGAATCGGAACCAATCATTTTTGCAATGAGGGGCCTTTTCGAAGCCCCGCCCGGGATAGCTCAGGTCTTAACTACTTATCTGTGACGCGCGGTTTCCAGTGTGAAGGATCATAACTCACTCACTCACTTTAAATAGCGGGCCGAGAAGGTGTGACAAGGTAATTCTGTACCAATGATCAAAAAGAACTTACCTATCTCAGGCTGGACTTGGAACTAACTAGAAAGTTATAAAGTTCGTCTGCTCATACCAGTCCTCCAAAAGTGTAACGGGATGATTTTACTAAATTTACAACGTTTTCATCTATCAAAGCTAATTAGCTTGCCCAGATTTATGCCTATACTTGATGAGCGTGGAAATAACCGGTGTAATTCCTGTTTGTGGTCTAAAACAAGTTTGCACCCCAAGAAATCTAAACCCAGAACGCTGGTATACAATTGCTAAGTAAGTAAGTGCTAGCGATTAGCTACTAGCAAGTACTGTGGCACTCGCAGTAACGCCTCAGCGCCTCAGCTCCGATCTTACAACCTAGTGTTTGATGGCGGAGTAAAAGATTCCGGTGGTTGCAAAAATAGATACTCTATAAGTAAAAAGAAATCTGCTTCGTGTTCCTGATTTCAGAAAAACAATGCTAGTATGTAGTTGCTAAGTAAGGAAGTGCTAGCGATAGCTGTGGGGACTCGCAATAGCGCCCCAGCGCCTCAACTCCAATCCCTACAAAACAACGAGTTAGTGACGGAGAAAAAGGTCCCGGTGGTTGCAAAGATGGATATAAATACATGCTCCTTTCAGTTGAAAACTTTTATAGGATAAAAAAAGCATGGATAAAGGGATTTACCAGTTTTTGATACTTACCTTCATGAATCGTGATCAATGCTCTTCCAAATCTTACATGGCAGCGGTTACTGATCAGCGCTCAGCAGCAACAGGTTGATTGAACAGATCCGAAGAAAGTATCTTGTATATAAACGGCGCTTAAAGCTGCACATCCTAGTCAGAGCAAACAACATTGACAGTCAGCTCGAATGATTGATTCTTATCCCTTTCAAAGACCTTCTCGGAGTTTCGAAGACTTCTGATCAAAGTTGGGAATTTTAAAATCGCTGATAACTTACGTGGTGAAGGTCTCGTATCACATTTCACTATGGACGTCTTGAAATCTTACGAGACCATTCATCTCATGTCATGAAAGAAATAGATGGAAATCTACTAAAGATTGGTCGGACTTTGTGTGCAGAAGCCCTGAGAGAAAGAATGTATGTTTCTGATTAGAACTTTTATTTTTTTTTTATTGTAACAAGAAAAGGCACAATTACTGATTTATTGGAATTTGTAAAATATTCTACCCTGAAAGATCCATTGGATAAGCATGAGAGAATTTGTATAATGTTAAATGAATGTGGTATTCTACAAAATCAATGATTATTGGTATCATTAAAGACTTCTTTCGACTATGTGAAATTTAGATATCAGTTCAAACTTACTGGTGCCACATCTCAAAGTGATGAAACATAATTTATTCTTTAACAAGACAGTAAGCAATTTATTTGACCTGAATGATTATTTCATGTATACATAAACTTATCCCCAAAATGCACAAGAATATCCAGAGGTCCAATTTATTTTCTCTCTCATATTCACAGTGGATTTTCTGATCATGAGAAATTTGCACAGATTTATGATAGGTGGAATTCCTATCTTAAAATAAAATAGAATCAATCAAATTATTTTGAAGTTATTTGTGTAAAGTCTCAAAATTTGAAATCACATAAACGAGGTTTTTTGTTCATTTTTTTTTCAACATGATAGCAAGAAAACTCTATGTGAATTTTGGACTCAAAGTTTGTAGCCGTATACATACCAGTAAGTGTTAGGGCCGTGTTATATAGACCGTAACGACCAGTACAACTTATGCAGTCTTAGCTATCTCAAAAGCCCGGAGTAAAAATGAATCTCCTATAAACTCCGGGCCCGAAGGAGAAGCACTGTACCGCGCTGTATGATAACAACCTCGGTACAATGCATTACATGTTGAAATGCTGAGTAGTTAACGACCTGTCGAACTGTTCTCCGTTATAGTAGTAGTCCAAAAATTAACAACTTTGTCCACCTGTTGCACACAGTAGATAGCGCTACGAACAATGATCCTTATTCGGATATTCGGCTACATAAAAATGGAACAAAGCACTCAGGACATACCCAGTGTAGCGTATAACAAACCTGAATGCAATCCGGATATAACGCTATTTTATTAACAATCTGAGCTGCGTTACTGTGTTACATACTTATGTGGTACTTGACTACTTTTTTGAAGACCGTTACACGTTATAGTTGTTATCATACAGCGCGGTACAGTACTTGGAAAAGTATCGGAGCATATCCATGCAGTAGAGATACCGACCATTCCAATCAATCAGATTTGACCTTGACACATGTCAGATGACAACATTCTCGGATTTTCAGACATTCCATTTGAGAGAGAGCTCTCATGATTCCTTCCATGACGGTTGTTTACCAACACTATTATCGTGATGTCAGCCCGCACCCAAGTCTGAGTAAATTGCTACAAGTTTTAGCATATATGTCATGAGCTACGTCAGTTACGTGCTAATTCTGCTCAAGGTGTACATGTAGAATCACGAAGAATTATAACCCGGCATTGTACTAAAAAGCAGATGTGAGTGTGTTTGCAGCTGTTGCCATGAATCGATGTTTACCAGGAAAATGTTTCCCGCTTCAAGACTTTAAGGTTTGGATCCACATTAGTCCGTAACTGCACAAAGGAGTCGGCCATTTCTAGGCTCAGAAGATACATTTTTACTCAGTCTGGTAAGGAGGGCGCTTCAAAATGCAGATGTTGTACCAGGAAGCTGTATCACTACCTATTGATCACCGGCGGTGTCAACTGAGCCAAATATCCCAAGAGATCTCTCCTGTATAATTATATAGTTCTTGTAATCTCATTATTGAGTAGTACAGACAAGACAGTACACCCACATCTTCCCCATCCTCAAACTCTGCTTATCTTTCAACTCTGGGATTGGCTACAAATTTGCAAGATGTCAGGATATTTGACTGAAGAAAGGAAAAATACATCGTAAGCTAGACATGTTTGTAGCAGTTACAACAATTCTTCTCAAACTAAGCTGCGCACTTTGTGTGCTTTTGGTATTTTTGTTTTGCTTTTGCAGAAACCAACTTTGGGCTATTACGTCTACTGTTGGAGCCGGACTCTGCTTTGTCGTTCTTGTGATGAGCTTTGTAGTTTGGTTGCATCCAAAATCTAGACCATACTTGGATCGGGTTAGCTGGAGAATTGTAGTTTGGGCACTGGCAGCTAAGTGAGTTGTTACTTATAACAAGATTGACTCAAAATTTTATTTGGTTGTATTCACACAGTATGATATTTGCCATTGCAAGTGCTGTTGGAGGCCAGCTTACAGAAAGTGCAGAATCTTTATGTGGTTTCTCAATATTTGTACTTCAGGTAAACTATAAGATATCCTTTTTGTAAAGAGATATTTATTCTTTACTTAGTTAATGCTTCAATTTTCAAGCTTCCTTCTGTTTTCTATTTCTTTAAACCTGCAGTAAGTTATTTCCTAGATGCAGTGAATTAACCTGAACTTGATATGTTCAACAGATTTGTTATAATTTATAACTTTCGGGGACAGTCACTTGAGAGATTTTATATTGCTGCATCTGCTGTAATGGCTATAATTCTAGCTGTACCACCATATGCAACTGGAGTGTATGGGTGAGCATTTTTATATAATCAGTTTTGTTGTTGGATATTCCTCTTATATGCCACCTCAACATCTAGGTGGGATCCACTGGAGGGTGATTGCTGGTACTCAAATAAAAATCCCAACAAAAGGTTAATTTGGCAGGTGTGTCTTTGAGATTATTTTTATATCATATTTTTCATTCAAAACTTCAAATTATTGACATCCATTATTGTTCAGATATCAACTCAAATGCTCTGGACTGCTCTCACAGCTTTTGGGGAGATTGTTACTTCAGGTTATGTTATTATTTGGATGCTAAGATATAATGTAAGTACTGAATCTATGCAAGTGACCTTGATTCAAAATAATATGAACCCATCCTCCAGTCACGCGTACACCAAACATTTGCAATTACCTCCACGTCCTCTGGAATCAACTCTTCTGTTCCTCGCAATAGAACAGACAATGCAGAATCCTACATAATCCGTTCTATTGATTATAGACACATTGTCCTAAGAATAGGTGAATTTACTTTGACCCACTACTCACCCTCAATTAATGACTATATGACATTCAGCACTTTATCCCTTGGTATCCTGCCTTGTGAATGTTCTAAGTGTATTTACGGCCCTTCATTCAACAGTTGCAAAAGGAATTAACAACTCTTCGGTGAGTTCAGTAACTTAAGTTATTGCTCCAAATTAAATTCATGTTTTTTTTGACTATAGGATTATAATATTCTACTATTGAGTAATTAATTTTCTGTCAAAAAAAGGTTATGAGACTGAATGACTACAGGTGATTTTCTGTATGGTGGCCGAGCAATTGCTTATGCGATTTTGGCTGCGTCTGATCCTGTAAGTGTGTTAAATTATTAAATTAAGCAAGTAATGCAGTGTTCAATATTGCTAAAAATTCAGGCTTTTATCCGTGGCACTCAAGTCTTTATCGAATCTCTTTTGGAGCGAAGACATAACACCTGTCAGCAGACCTCTAACACTGGCTCTATTCACAACAGACCAATATCCAAGTTGTTTCCATCCAGTAGTTCCCATGAAAATGTCAACAACAACAAGGGCTTTAGTGCAGGCCGCCCATCTTCATATCCAATTGTTCATATTGAGTTATCAAAAGTTATACATCAACATAGTCAGTTGAACAATTCCAACAATGAAACCTACAAAGAAATGACAAATGGATCAGGTGAAGATGAAGGTAGGTGTTAAAACTTTTCAAGTATGAGCATACAACTGATGAGTGAGGGTTCAGCAATCAGTAAAGGAAAAAATTCAGATCTCTCTAGACAAGTTTCCTCCTCAAGTGGTGTTCGGTTTGAAGATTCCAATATACATGTTTTAGCCTCACAGGATGATATGGATGCTGAGGCAGCTGAGCATGAGAATCTGGATCAAAGAGTTGCTGGGAGTGTCTGCAGACAGGGAAAAAATAATAGGAAGGAAGTAGACAGAAGACCAGATGATTCATTCTGGAGAGATATATAATATCATCTTCATTACATCATTGATCAATTATGTGGTCTAGTATACACGACTTATTTTCCTACATCAAGTATACTCTATTCATTTTGCACAAAATTTGGATCCTATGAATACCGCGTACGAAAAAGGAATGGACTAATGCTAATGTGTGACATGTACGAGGCCATATCTGTAAGCCGTAGAATGCGCATTAATGATGGGCCAAATGGAGATATAAGTATAACCCAAGAAATGACAAATAGTCGCGGCAGCAGGTGGGACGAGACCTCCTGAAGTCAGCCTCGAGGGCGGTCGCTTCATGCGACAGGTAATGAAGAAATAAGGCCATCGCTTTGCGTGGCAGGTACGAGGTCAAATCTTGAAGTCGGGACGCGACTTGGTTCAGAACCATCACCACCTAAAATTTTCCCACGCTATAGAAGGAAATTTTTCAGGCCTCGGCGGTGCGACTGCGACTTAGTATAGCGTACATATACTCCTATTTCACATCATAGTACAGCCCAAGGGGGCCTAATCCAACAATGGAAGAAATGGCGACAAAAAGCACAGCACGAAAACGTCTAGAAGAAGAACACCTCATCAAACCGGGCGAAGACCTACTACAATTCCTTCCCCGACTCTTGCGCGAAATAAGCAAGAAAGGGATTGCCGCTTGTCAAACAGAGGCCAAGAGGATCTGGGGGTTGATTGATGTTGTAGCCGATGCATATGAACCAACAGCTTGGAAGGAACTCAAGGAGGGAGGAGGCCGGACGGTAGAAGAGGGTGTGAAGAGAGCATTAGGAAATATGAATATAGAGTTGGGGTCCGAGGGGACAAAAAGGATGGAAAGGATGGAAAAAGCGCTGGAAAATATCAAAGAGAGAATAGAAACGGGAGAGGTAAGGAGGACTTCTTGGGCAGATGAAGTAGATGAAGTCATACAAGGGGCGCACACCGAGTCATATGCAAGGGTTGTTGCACAACAAGTCATGAAACCAAGACATGACGAAGCCTTGCGAGCAGCTAAGGCACGAGATAGACGCCTACTTCTAAAAACTGGGGACCAACAGCTATGGCAGAAGACCGAGGCTGAACTGACACAGATGGCTAACAAGGCGTTGGATACTATTCTGGATGGAAATGAACGGGTAAAAGTAGTCGGAGTGAGCAAGCTCACGGGAGGCCGAGGTCTGTTGGTGTTCAGAACAACGGAGGAGGTGACGTGGTTGGTGGAGAATGAAATGTTGGATGGAATGGCTGCGGCAATGGATGAAAACATTACCATTCGACCAAATGTCTATGAAGTAGTGGTGGAATTCGTGCCGGTGAATGTGCAGATTGAAACGGAGGAGGAACGGGATGACATAGCTATAGCCAATGGGATGAAAGAGGGGTCTGTTGTCGCAGCGAAGTGGATCAAACCCATAGAACAGAGACATTCTAAACAGGTAGTCGCACATGCGATGTTTCTGTTTGCAGACCGAGAGTCAGCAAACCAGGCGATTCGTGAAGGAGTCACGATAAATGGGAAGCAACTGAATGCACGGAAATCCGAGGTGGATATAGCGCAGTGTGTAAAATGTCGGGGAGAAGGTCACTTTGCGGCAGACTGCCGAAGTGAACAGGTGGGGTGCGGAAGGTGCAAGGAGAGTCATAGAACTTCAGAATGCACAGCTGGAGAAAATGATTTGTGGTGCATACGGTGTAAAACAGCAGGCCATGGAGCAGCTGACCGAAATTGTCCAATGCATCGAAGGAGAGTGGAGGAAAAGAAAGCGAGGGACCCAGAGACAAGATACAAATATTTTGTGACGGAGGACTCCGAAACATGGGTACTGACGAATGAGAGCGAGGATGTTGGAGTGCACGGTTGGAAAGACACAGTGTTGCAGGCGAGTCTGGGATGGAACGGAAGAGGGACAGGACGATTGGTTGGAGCTACTCCTGGTACCGGAGGTGGAAGACCAACTCCCATACTCGGACAAGTGGCGGCATCGATGGCAAAGCCAAGAGGGAAAAAGAAGCAGACGGGAATAACCGGTAGCCAGAGAACTATAGAGGAGACATGGGGCGGGCTGTCACGAGCGCCCTCACGCGCATCTACACAATGTTGAGGAGAGCCGGGAGCCAACCAGTTGTTACAGAGATTAGAGGAGATGGCATAACCATACTACAGGCGAACATGAACCGATCTGAATCAGCCCAGCTGGGACAGATCCACGACACCAAAAACGAGTTTGACATATTAGCATTGCAGGAACCTTATATCGACTATTTCGGTAACACCAGGGCGTTATCCCGCTACACCACTATCTACCCCGTCGGACATAGGGACAACACCAAGGCGACGCGCTCGGTCATCCTGATCAACACAAGATTGATTACGAATGCTTGGACAGGCATACCGGTAGCGCACCCAGACGTAACGGCTGTACAACTGTCTGGAGAATTTGGCACGCTCCGCATCTTCAACCTGTATGTTGATGGTGACCATAATGAAGCATTGGAGGCGGTATCAGGTTGGATGAAAAGCGGTGAAGCTCAGAAGATACCAAAACAACCACTACACAACATATGGCTAGGAGACTTCAACCGGCACCATCAGGCCTGGGACGACCTTATCAACCTCCACTTATTCACTGCGAGTAATGAAAGAGCGGCAGAATTTCTCCTAGAACTAGTAGCAGACCATAACCTGGTAATGACGCTGGAGCCTGGAGTACCAACCCTACAAGCACTCTCAACCGGAAATTACACAAGGGTGGACAACGTTTTTTGCTCGTCAAGCCTAGTTGACTACGTTGTCCGCTGCGAAACAACCCCGGAACGGCGACAACCAAAAACAGATCACATCCCCATAATAACGGAGGTAGCGCTCGAGGCAAAAAAGAGGGTGGAGGAAACGAGACCGGACTGGAAGAGGACAAAATGGAAGAAACTCAGCAAGAAACTGGAGGAGGAGTTAAGGGAGTTGGGAGAGCCAAAGGAAATAGAGACGGAAGAAGAGTTTTGGGAAAGGAGGCGAGATTGGAAGCGAGTCATACAAAAGCTGGTAAACGACGAGGAGTTGATACTGAAGACGAAGATGACACCATACCAACGGCGCTGGTGGAACAAGACATTAGACAAACTTAGGAAGAAATGCAGAAAGCTGGGGAAGAAGTCTTACAGGAAACGGTTCGAGGTAAATAATCCAATACATGAAGCGTTTAGGGTAGCACGGCAGAAGTATTCAGCGGAGATAAAGAACGCGAAAGCGGAGAAATGGGCAGAATGGTTGAAATTTGTTGATGAGGCTGGGTTATGGGACGTGGCAAGCTTGGTGGAAAAAGGGCCGACAGATGGTGGAAGAACGAGAGTGCCGGGCTTGAGAACCAGAGAAGTAGGAGATGATGGAATGGCAGTAATGGTGGAGGAGAACGAGGAAAAGGCAAGGATCTTCAAGGAAACCTTCTATCCGGAACCCCCAACAACGTCCAGAGTCCCAAGCGACGAACAATACCCTCAACCGGCTTGGGACTTCAGACCACCAACGAACCGACAAGTACAGGAAGCCATATCACACCTAAAATCTGGAAAGGCCACAAGACAGGGAACGCTACCGAACATCTTCTTCAAACAATGCAACAAAATTGTAGTGCCGTGGTTAGGACCTATGTACCGGGCAACGTTCAACCTCAATGTCTACCCGGAGGAGTGGTCCCAAATTGACTCACTGGTGTGGAGGAAACCGGGCAAACCAGATTATCGAGTACCAGGGGTGTTCAGGCCAATTGCGCTTTCGGATGGGGAAGGTAGAGTCTTGAATAGCGTTGTTGCGGCAGAGGTCAGGACAAATGTTGAAAGGCTAAACCTGCTGCCGGGAATGCAGTTCGGAGCAAGACCGGGAAGGAACACGACGGACTCTATCCACTTAATGGTGGACAGAATCAAAGAGAAGTGGAGAGAGGGATGTGTCGTGGCAGTACTGTACATGGACGTAAAGGGAGCATTTCCGAGCGTGGACCTGGAAATGCTATACCACGAGCTGAAGAAGTTTGGAGTACCGGAGAAGATCGTTGAATGGTTAAAAAAGAGATATGCCGGAAGGAAAACCAGGTTGGTATTTGATGACTTTGTCTCGGATTTATTTTTAGTGTTGGGAGGTGAAGACCAAGGAGACCCGTTTTCGGCAATTGGGTACATCTTGTATGCCGCTGGGGTTTTCAGGATTATTGAGAGGGAAGCGGATTGCGAGGGGTTCGGCTTCATGGATGACCTGGCAATGTTGATGTGGGGAAGGGATGTACAGGAACTGCATGGAAGGTTGGGGAGAGTGATGGAGAAGACGGGAGGAGTTTTGGATTGGGCGGAACTTCACAACTGCGAGTTTGGAATGGACAAGTTCAAGGTAGTGGACATGACCAGACGGAGGGAGAAGGATGTATCCGGAAAGAGGAAGACAAGATTGGTAAAAGGGGAAGGAGTGAGAATAGGAGCAGAGGTGGTAAAATCGGAAGCGTTCGCACGATTTCTTGGAACCCTAATGGATAGCGAACTCAGATGGGGGAGTCAACACGCAGAGATGATCCGAAAGGGGCAAGGCTGGGTGGTACAGTTTCGCAGGTTGATGAAGGTGACGGACGGGATGGTTTCAACGCATGTACGGCAACTTTACAAAGCAAAGGCCCTTCCTAGGATGCTATACGCAGCTGATGTCACGTTAGCACCTTGGA
Source organism: Dendrothele bispora CBS 962.96 (assembly GCA_004369135.1). Taxonomy (NCBI): domain Eukaryota; kingdom Fungi; phylum Basidiomycota; class Agaricomycetes; order Agaricales; genus Dendrothele; species Dendrothele bispora. The sequence goes on along the minus strand of ML179188.1, from coordinate 153,717 downwards.
CAAAAGCTAGCGGTGGAAAGAAAGGGAAGACGAAGCAAGCGGTGTTGAGGAAACTGACCTCAATACAAAGACAGGCGGCCATCATGGTCACTGGAGCTCTCGCGTCGACAGCTACGGATATCCTCAATATACATGCGGGTTTCCTTCCCATGCCCCTCGAGATTGAAAGGCAACGACATAGAGCAGCCGTCAGGCTCTGCACTCTGCCAGAAACACACCCATTAGCACAAAATATAACGGACGCAGCACGCAGAAGAAGAAGAAAACGGCATTTCTCACCGCTACACGATCTCATGGACAGGTATGGGTTACACCCACGAGTGATGGAGAAGAAGAAGGTTGTTCGATTCCCAGCGTCATGGGATCCCAGAATAGAGTTAGTGATCTGTGAAGGAATCAATGAAGCATGTGAGGCGGCTGTGCAGGACAAAGCAGATGTACAGGTCTTTACGGATGGGTCGGGATTCCAAGGAGGAGTTGGAGCATCGGCGGTCCTATACTGGGACGATCAGGAATGGAAAGCGCTACGATTCCGACTAGGGAGGGACAAGTACCATGAAGTGTACGAGGGAGAGTGTGCGGGATTGGTGCTGGCACTGCATCTAATTGCGAATTTGCAAGGAGTGCAGTCTGCCTCCATTTGGGCGGATAATGTTTCCGCAATCAAGGCAGCGAACACAGATAAAAGAGGCCCAGCACACTACCTGCTGGACCACTTTCACGAGCTACTCTCCCAAATACGCACATCGAAGCCGGACTTCCAGTTGACATTGGGATGGGTACCCGGACATGAAGGAGTACCAGGGAACGAAAGAGCGGATGAAGAAGCGAAGATGGCAGCGAGAAAAGGAGGCCGATCGAGTCGAAAAGTCAACCTACCGGAACCATTCCGACATCCCCTACCGCATAGTCAGACCGCTGCAATTCGAACTTTTCGCAACATACTTGAACGACGACATAAACGGACGTGGACAAAGTCACCCCGCTATGACGCGTTCAAGAAAATCGACCCCTCCGAAGCGACCAAAGCCAGCAGAAATTACCAAAAACTCATACGAGGAATACCACGAAAACACTCCAGCTTGCTAGTCCAACTCCGCACCGGGCATATCCAGTTATACCATCACCTACATAGAATCAAGAAGACCGACTCTCCCAAGTGTCCCTGTTGTCAAAAAGCCGATGAAACAGTTTTTCATTACCTGATGCAGTGTCCAGCGCACAAGGAAGCCCGAGCTCAGCTGCGAGGAAAAATAGGCAGAAGCATGCTCGAGTTTGGGAAGCTACTAAGGACGAGGAAGACGTTGCGGCACCTCTTCAACTATGTTGAGGAAACGGAACGTTTCGTACACATATACGGTCACTTCCCGGAACTGTCGGAAGAAGAGGAAGACGAAAGAAGACGAGACCGAAGCGAACAAGATTACTTACCATAAACATCCCCATATTTTCTATTTCTAACTCCCATATCTTCTTCCTCCTCCCATATTCTCTAACTACCTCGCCTCCCATTTCTTACAATCTTCTTAATTATACACACAAAATTCTTCATATTCTAATTCTCAGTTTCAATTCCTTTTCCTTCTCCATCAGGAAAAGCCCCATTTCGGAATTGGCACCAAATACCAAGGATTACCAGAAATAACAGGTAATTGTCGTAAATTTGAGGTAATTACCCTAAATGACTGAATTTCCCAGATTACCCAGGAATTATTTAGTCCTTTTTAGATTAGCCCAAATTACCTTTGATTACCTTGGAAAACTACGGAATAGTGAGAAATGCTTGCAGGATGATGGTTTCCTCAGCTTATAATCATACGATAAGGGAAGTAAAACAGAATTATATTAAATATGATAAAGTACATAGGTAACAAAATACAGCTAATCTAAACCTTCGATAACCTCAGGCAACCTGTAACTGTCCATCATTCAGAGACAATCAAGCACGAGTCTAAATCATAAGAATCAAGATCAAGTAAACAAAAAAAAAAAGAAAGGAACGTACCCAATAACATTCTCAAGTCTAAGATCGGACATTATTGGGGCCATAAATATCAAGCACTGTATGCGAGAGAGAGAAGCGGACTGTCAGTGTTAAATTCAAACCAGAGTCACATGATGACAAAACGGCAATACCTTCGCAGTAAAGAATGGTCTATTACTAGACAGACAAACAAGACAAAGGCACAAATACTAACATGCACAAGTGAATAAGTACCAACATAAAACCGGAAAAAGAAAAGACAATACATACCCAGCTTGTAAGTTTGCGGGCTCTCCTCACAGCGTGACGAACAAAAGAAAGAATCATGGAAAGATGGTAGAAAATAAGAGATAAGGGCATACCTTGCATAAAAGTATGTCTATACAAGCCCGACGTGGTCAGAAACACAAGTAGGAATCAAGAAGAGGCTCGCCGAGCCAAGGGGATGGTGGTGAAACAAGAACAAGAGACGTTTGATTTCATAAGCGCCTATAAAAACAACACGTGACTATGTTGAGTTCTTCGGCAGGACAGGCACATGACCAATGCGTCGAGACTTGGAATTTCTCTAAGTCCTACCTTTCCAGTATTTCTCAACAACGGCACGGTCGAAAAATCCAAAAAGTTGTATATAGGCTTTTACTACTGTTTACATAATGCATATGTAGTAATTTCTGTCTAGACAAATGTTTTTATAATATAACTTGAACTTTGACTCGCAAGTTTGAATGTTAAAATAAGTATATGAGACCAAAAGGGCTGGACTTAGAGAAAATTTGACATGAAGCACTATCCCTGTACCTATGCATCCATGTTTCCTAACTTTGAGATGATCAAAATATTGCTAAACTATACTAATCTAACATAAATGAAGGTAAACCAAGGTAATCCACGTCAATTGAGGTAAATTGGTGGATTACCCGAAAACCGGGGTAATTCCCCCGAATCCGCAAACGGGGATTTTCCTGATGCGATGCTCTGTATGTACATGAAGAGTCACTCCGGGTCCAAGGGCGTGGCTAGATACAGTGGTAAAAATCACAGTAGTCTATTGAAGGGATCGAGATAAAAACAATTATGTTTAGAACGTCAGAAAAGAGAACGCCACGGGAAACTGGTTACTGGAAATTCTCACACTCACTTGCCGCCAACACCGGTTCCAAGACGCCGAACGACTAACAATTGAATGACGAGCCCAGGATCAAACTAAGCTCGGACACAAGTGTAGGCGAGGTCAATTTAGTAGACATTTCAGCCCTCTCTCAGATCATTTTCGTTCCAATCTGATAGTCAAAGTCACAATGAGCATGGTACATCAGTAGGATTTATTCAAGAATAACGAATCATTCAAAGCAGGGCCATCTCTCTATAAAGTGCTGCGTGAATCAACAGTACCTCAATGTTAGGAAATATTCTGCTATACTGCTGTATGAGAAAGTGTGCATTTAGGCTTCTAGGAATCCTTTATGATACATACTTCCAGATTTAAAATCTCATACTGAAATCGACACAGCGATACACGCATTTTATATAGGTACACCAGTGGTACACCAAACCCTGGTCGCCTATCTTATTTGTATTATCATAATTTTATTTGTTTTGAATCTTTCTTTTGCAAAATAAATATACATCTGGTGAGTAAAATGATTGGAGTCATATATGTAGCTAAAGTTTGGCATATTGTAGAGGTTATATATTCTTCCAGAATGGATCCTCCGCTGCTTCATCCCCTTGCTTCTTGTTATCTTTTCTCTGTCTGGTGAAAATTTGGACAGTTCTCCTGCCGGTACCGTCATGTTCCATGTCCTGTAAGGGTGAGACGCGAACATTAGGATCTTTGAATTGAATACTACTTGGAGGTAAAGTTTCCTGATCAAAATCTTTTCCATGTACCATTTTATTCGTTGCTAAATACTCATCTGTCAGTTTTATGTTTATTTTTGAAGAAAAAAAAATGCCTGCCTTCGTTCTTGTCTGATTCAGGTACCTCTGCTATGTACGTTTCACCATCGGAATCATTCAGACGGTCATTAGTGCTAGAAGGTTCAAGATGTTTTGACATGTTCTGGCCTAGGTCATGGTGTACAATTCTTGACAATTCAATGTGAACAACTGGCCCTAGTGAAGGGTAGTCTTCACTAAGACCCTTGTTGTCAATATTTCCGTGGGAAGTTCGAGCCAATCTTTGTCTGTTATCAACAGTACTAGTAGATGGCTGGCGTGTACGCCACTTCCCCAAAACATGTTTGATGAAGACTTGAGCACCGCGAATGAAAGCCTGAATAATCTTCAGTAATATGGACATAAGAATTATCTCTTGTAGTGATACACTCACAGGATCGGATGCAGCCAAAAGTGCATAAACAATTGCTCGTCCCCCATATAAGAAATCACCTGTTATAACTCAGTTTAAGAGACTCCTCGAATGCTTGGGAAGAAATTCATACTCAATAACAAGATGTTATAGTCCTACAGTGGTAGAATGAATTATGGATTTAATCTTAAACAACGATTCAATTCTTTGAACTCACTGTGGAGTTGTGAATTCCTCCTGCAACTGTTGAGTGAAGGGCTGTGAATATACTTAGAAGATTCACAAAACAAGATGCCAAGGGATAGAGTGCTATTATATATCACAAATCAATTGAGAGTGAATAGTGTGTCAATATATACTCACCTATTCTTAGGACAATACGTCTATAATCAACAGATCGGATTACATGGGGTGTTGTATCATTGATTTTATTTTGAGAACTGGAAGAGCTGGTTCCAGAGAACGTAGAGGTAAATGCAAATGTTTGACGCATATGCGACTAGGGAGTAATGTCATACCATTAACTTTAAGGCAAACTGTATAGAAATGATACTTACATTATGCCTTAACATCCAAATTATAACAACACCTGATGCAATAATCTCTCCTAAAGCCGTGAGGGCAGTCCAGAGCATCTGGGTTGATATCTACTCATAAAAAAGTTCAGTAATTTGGAGGAATAGGTGTGAAATGAGGTATAATGATGAAAGCACAACTTTTGGGGGCATAATGGAAAAGTTCCAGAGACCACAAAGGCTCACCTGCCAAGTTAACCTCGTTTTTGGATTGTCATTTGAGTACCAGCAATCATTCTCCAATGGGTCCCATCTAAGTGTCCAGTAGGGTATCAGGGGATCATTCTGGATACACTGATGGCATACAGTGCTCACCCATACATTCCAGTTGCATATGGTGGCACAGCCAGAATTATAGCCATTGTAGCAGATACAGCAATATAAAACTTCTCAAGTTGTTGTCCCCTGAAGTTATGAACTACCACTAATCTGTTGACATGTCAAGTTCAAGCTAATGTACACTGAGTAAAGAACTTACTGCAGGTTTAAAGCAATGGAGAACAGAAGGAAGCTTGAAAATTGAAGCATTAACTGGACAGAAGATCAGTACTTTTCTTCGCCAAAGATATAATGAATAATTCACCTGAAGTACAAATATTGAGAACCCACATAAGAATCCCGCACTTTCTGTGAGCTGACCCCCAACAGCACTTGCAATAGCAAATACCATACTGTGGAAGCATAGTTAAAAAAATGAGCCTTCATGTTGATCCTGTTATATTAACAACTTACTTGGCTGCCAACGCCCAGACTACAATTCTCCAGCTAACTCGATCCAAGCATGGTCTGGATTTTGGATGCAACCAAACTAGAAAAATCATCACGAGAACCAGAAAACAGAGTCCAGCTCCAACAGCAGATGTAATGGCCCATAGTTGATTTCTGTAGAAGCAGGAAAAGTCATGTAAATTACTTTACAAATCCTCGAAGTTTTGCGGATATGCTTGATACTCACGATGTATTTGTTTTTTCATCGTCCATGTAATCTGGCATCTTGAAAGTTTATAGCTACTAACGAAGCTGTGAAAAAGGGGAAAGGAGGAAAGGAAAGTCTGAGAAGGGGCAGAGGGGTGTTGATATATGCACAAGGTGAAGGTGCTGTAGGGCTGGTTACGGTGCTATATGAAACCCTTCCTAAAGGAGCTATATAGCAAAGCGGGAGAAATTTCTTGGTACATTTTATTCGGCCGATACTTGACCCCAGTGCTGATTAGATCAATAAGGCGGTGATACAGGCTTGTTGTGGCAAAAATATCAATCGGTTGATAGAGCGTATCTACAATAACAATTTAGAGAGGTCCCACTTATCATACAAGCTGTAAGAGCTACTTTCTGAGAAACAGCAGAACATGTTTTTTGAACCATTTGTTGAATGAAAGAAATGAAATATATCTTGAGCTCATTTTATGATAATTAAAATTTACCCATGGCCATAGACCTGGAAACGCCTACACCTGCTCTCGATACAGCGAGCCACAATCATTCGTTTGTCATAGTTTGGATCCTCTGATTAAGTTTGTCATGTTCATGTGTTTCGAAGTTGTATACTATGGATGCGCACAGTGATGATGTACTGTCACCTATATTTGAGTGTGTAATTCAATGAGAACGATGTCAAAATGAAGGAGTCGTGGAAGCGATCACGAAAGTGGTTATGACACCTTTCCAAACGGTGACTCCAAAAATCCAAGGATCTTGACATCTGACATACGTCCCGATTTCTTCGAAATGATCCTTTACTCGTAGCAAGGCTAGTTGCTTTCCCAAACATTTGAATGCCTACTATTTATAATCTTAAATACAAGTATTTGAATATCCAAACTAATGATATCTAGATGGTCATAGCCTTTAGTCTGGTGGAACTTTATGAGACGGTCCCGCGGCAATAAGCTCACCTTGGATCCATTTTAATCAGGTCCTGCTCAGTAAAGAAATTTTAGTTTGCTTCAAAGTTCATAACTATGAGGGTACCAAAAATGGCACCCAATCTCATTACAGTATATCTTCGAAGAGAGTTGTAACTTTTTTATGTTATCATTTCAACACATTAATATTAATCCCGCTTGACTCCACTATTCTAGAAACCAGCCAGGCATCCGTGATGTCATTGTTAAGATACCTACAATGGACCAGGCCCTTTCTACATGATAAAAAGAGCTTGCATTGCGATAAACAAATATTTACCCATTTGAAAGGTTGAACGTATGGGAAACTTGGAGTACAGATGGGAAAGGCGGCGCCTCCTAAAAATAAAAAATGAGGCTAGTGAAAAAAAAATGGAGCGAGAAACAAATTGAAACAAAGTGGCCGAGAGGTACCGGTAAATTTGTTAGTATGATTTAGTCCTGTATGTATTTATCTTAATGTAATTCCATCAACGTAGAAAGCTATATTGATAGGACGAAGTGGGGTTGATAAAAAACAAATGCCATTACAGCTAATTGTAAAACTCTAGATGTAAAATAGCCTTGAGCTATTTAGAGATCTGTGTTTGTAGCTGCTAGGTTGCCTCACGTTGCACCAGCCATTTCCGGAAACACTGTTGCTCTCTTGACAGTCTCGCCGGTCATCCACAGTCTTGTCAGTTGAAAAGTTAATCACGGCGTTTCCGGAAATGGCTAGCTTACACAAGGCAACAGCAGATCTCTAGGTAGCTCGAAGCCGTTTGCGTCCAGAATTTACAACTAGCTCTCGGTGTAATCTTGTGTTCATGAGTCGCTCCCATTTCTATAGGTGGCACCATTAGATGTCTCTTCGTGGATGCAGTTTGCTGGATAAAATTAGACATCCAACACTTCCTTTTAGCTTTCAGCCAGAATGATCGCAACTAATGATCGTGGTACTTTATTCTGCCACAATGACTTCAGTGGCGTTGCCTAAGTTGAAGCTGTAGTGTTATCATGAGCTCCATACTATTACTAACTCACGGCAGCTCAGTATCAATCACGCCTTTTGAAATCGGAACCAAACCAGATTGCTAGCTTTGGTACGCGCAAAGCTGCGATTTTGGCAGTTCTCTTCTTAATTTTTGGATTGACATGAGAAAATGTGCCCTGCCTGACTAGCTACTTTGTGTAGCCCAGACAGCCGATTTTTCAAATGTCACGTACTTCTTTATTCAGGATTTTGAGCGCCAGAGTAATATCCACGTTCAATTTCGCCACCCAACTCACCACCGAGATAATCTCAAAACCCTGGTCCTTCACACAGAAAACCAGGAGTTGTGCATTGACAATGCTAGCACTATATGAGCTGAGGTAAACCTTTACGAAGCCGGAGTCTACGAAGAATTCGTATTTACATGATATTGATACTTTCAACCCAAATCCGTCACCAATGCGGTCCTATTTGGGCCGGAAGGCATCGACTTTCTCTCGTTAATTGCCACGCGTTGGGCGTTGGCCCACTTTTCTTCATACGTACCGCAAGGAGAGTCTGGGAGTAGCTATACCAGAAAAATCAGAGGTGCATTTCAATCAATGATCGGTATCAATCTCACTGTGACCGTGAACAAGGTCTGATATCAGATCCAGATTAATTCTTTATGCTTTCTGCAACCAGGAGTATACCTTTTCTTGCCCCAGACACGGGAAGCCACATGCTTTCCCCTTTCTAGATACATAGGAACTTAGACTTCAAGCTTGCTATCTCAACGACTGATAAAATGACGAAGCTTGAAAGATGTCATAAAACACGGCATTGAAGAGGTCGCAAGGTGACCCTTGACCCAAACTGGTCCTTCCCGAGGTGAAGTCCTGGACCGTGTCCATGTCATGTCCCAAAACCAGTAAGGGAGAAACCTTGAGCTCAATACTTAATTACGAGGCCGACCGAAAGGACTCATCCCCAGCCGCTTAGCTGGTTGTGTAATAACTCATTAGGGATAAGTATCTTTCCTCATTCCTATTTTCAGATCAGTTCATTTTTACATGATATTGCGGAAAATGCTGGCAAGTCACTTCTTCTACTACATTGCACACCTCTCCGAGACTTCAAGATTTTTTTTTTTTTTTTTTAACTCCTTGTTTATTCGCCTTTGTGCTAATGCATATGCTAGCGACTATACTCCTACTCGTAGTACTACTCGTAATAATACTTTCTAAGTTTAATCTCCATCAAGTGTTGAGCCAATGGACTCCGGGCGCCATGGTTCTGGTTTGGACCATTACCAAGATCATAGTGAGTATGAAAAAGCTGAAGGTTGGTGTATGTAAAGTAATTCTAGGAGTCATTATTTGAGGATGGATGTGAGTCACCATAAAGTGGATAGCAAACCTATACACGGAACAAGAATCCGAAGGTTTGAAGGTTCGGCCGGATTGACATGTACAGCATATGCCTTCTGTCTGGCCTTTTCTGTTTTTCGTCGTTGGAAATTCGATGATTGAATATTGTGTTTGATGCCTGTTATAATTTCGATGTGGACATAGATAGATGCCTATTCATTTCTTCATGTTGGTACGGTTGGGAAAAATGTAAATGAGTCGCACAGTTGCTATCTTACATGAGTGGGCGGCGCCTGCCATTTCGTCACGTCAAAAAATACCTTCATGTTCGACGTGCTAAACCGTTATCTTCTGACTTCAATTCTTTTTTTGTTGAGTCAGCTATGTATTGAGAGCACTCCATGATCAGATTTGAATTACCTACGGGTCAATTGAAGAAGGTGTCCAAGGTTCTGCTTGACTTAGTCTCACAAGACATCAATGAAACTACCGCCAGTTGGGCTATGATGAAAGCGAAACCTAATAGTTTATCTCAAGTGCGCTATCTCACCAGGACCCCTTGGCTATGCATACCAGCGCACGTCAGGAACTGTCAAATTGGACGTATATCAAGGGAGTAGCAGTATGCAGGACTAAACGAAACTCGAATATTGATGAATGCAAGGCGGCCCGACTGTTTAGTATGGCACAAATGCCTGTCAATATGTTCCTTACATAGTGAAATTGACTATGTACAGTGCCTTACCGGGAAGCAGATATGTTCTTTTCTTCTCGACATTTAACTTGCATTTACCACTACGTTCGAATAACATGAAAGTATTTCCTATAAATAAATCGAAATATTTCCTTCTTTCCAAAGTCGAGATATTGCTGATTTTTTGTGCACATGCATTTTCATGAAGATGGCCCACTTGAAATGCTCCATCATTGTTAAACTGATTTTATCTTACCGCCCGCGGATGGAACATAATCATCATATTATCATGACCCATATTCGAGGTGCTTAATCTACAACAATCGATCACTATTGATGATGTTTACTGGTTTTTACCGTAAGAATGTTTGAACCCGTAACCAGGGCAGATATACTTAGTACAAGCTAAAATCTAGTATATAGCACATCAGCTGCCGAATGATGCGGAAGTATAAGGATTTGCGCTTGTCTAATCACAACACAAAGGCTGCTTTGCCTCCCACAAGGTGCGGTATACAGGCGTATCGAAAAGTAAAAAAACAAGTGAATGCCTCGGCAATAGCAATATGGCTTGTGTAGGTAGGATCAATAAAATTTCAAATCTGATTTCTACAGAAATTTCGTGTACCGAACTCGGGTAGTCTCTTTCTTATAATACTCCCATTAATACTCAAATTTGAACAAAATGTAAAAAAAAAAAAGTTGTATGTGATGAGACGAGTCAAGGATATTCAGAACTTGGTTATGGCATGTAGAATTCTTGGGAAAGACTACATCAATACCACCTCAATTTGAAATGTATCCAAATGGTTTTATGGCACCTGCTCCAAGCATTTTCGAAGTCAAGCCGTGACCACCGCGGTTCACTGGGGGCTATGTCTACTATCATTTCAACACACACTGGGTCGTATATCGCCTCATCTGTAATATGCCATGTCGATCTTTAAACAATAACAAGTAACCATTCCTAAAGTCACCTTTGGTGCAATCTATGGTATAAAAAGATAGCTGGAAAAAGAAAAATTCTTGAAACGACCTACATAACAACTGAGAACTTCAAAAGTTCAGAATGACTTACTATATGACTCAACACAAAAGGGATGTTGCGTATGTCTTCCCTCTCCAAATCACTTTCTTATCAGAACAGCAACTCTGACTTCCCCTGCCCCTTGATTTTAGCAATTATATCTGGATGACTACTTCTGCAGTTGGAGCTGCAGCTTGTTTCTTGATTCTCTTCATAACTTTTGCGATCTGGCTACATCCAAAGTCTCGAGCACATCTAGATCGAGTGAGTTGGAGAATTGTAGTATGGGCTTTAGCGGCAAAGTAAGTGTCGAATTTAAACAATCAAGTTTTTGGGCGCATCATTAATTTATCCCGGGACTGTCATTTTTTGCAGCTTTATATTTGCAATCGCTAGTGTTGCTAGCAGCAGACTTCCTCAGAGCTCAGAAACACTATGTGGATTTTCTGTGTTTGTACTGCAGGTGTGCATAAAAGGCGTCTACGACAATGAAAATATTTGATATAATCATTCTAGATAGCTCTCCAGTTCTCAGGCAGCCTTTTCTTCACAATATCTCTGAATTTACAGTGAGTCGAATTCTGCTAAAGTTTGGAAGATGTCCAATTGATTTCTCGAACAGGCTTGTGGTGATTCACGGGTTTTCGGGTCAAAAATTTGAGAAATTTTATATTGCTGGATCAGCAGCGATTGCTATCATTTTAAATGTGCCACCATACGCGACAGGCAAATTTGGGTAAGTGACCAAGTTATACATTCTTTGACTATCATGCTATCAAATCTCATTCCTGGGCTTTATTTGCTCAATAAATATCTGCATTTGACATAAGGTGGGATCCAATGGAGGGCAATTGTTGGTATACTCTCGACTCTTCAAAGGAGGATAAGTTAGTTTGGCAGGTACGTCGTCCTTTCTTTTGACCTTGAATGATTTCTCAAGAATTGGATTGCTGGATTCAACGATAGATCGCAACACAAATGATCTGGACAGCTCTCACTGCGTTTGGGGAGATCATCAACTCTGCATGTGTAATTATATGGATGTGGAGATACAATGTACGTAAGGAAATGACTGTTACAAGGCTTTGTGGACCAGAACTTGTCATTTCAGCGACGCGTGCGCCATGTCACACAACAATTGTCTTCAAAAAATTCAAGCGAGAGTGATCAGTCAGACCATGTTCATGAAACAAACTCTCAACGTTCATTCACCCCTATAAACTATAAAGGGATTTTCGTAAGGATATGTGAGTCAACTTAGATTTTGTACAATCGATACACTCATATCTGTCTCATGTTCGACAGCACGTTATCCTCTAGCCTCATGCTTCGTGAATCTGTTAAGCATCTTCACGGCTCTACATTCGACAATGATTAATGATTATGGTAGTCAGACTGTGAGTCTACGCAACAACTTATAGGATTGAACATCTTACTCAGCTTTTATTAAGGATTATAACATTTTGTTGCTGAGTACGTTCTTTTTCTTGTCTCATACAATTTTATCGAGTATCTGTTTCGCACAGGCGACTTTTTATATGGTGGACGTCCTGTTGTCTATGCTACCTTGGCAGCTCTAGATCCAGTAAGTCGTTCCGTTTCAAATACCCGAACAGCTGATAATGAGCTACACAGGCCTTCATCCGTGGCTTCAAAACACTTCTTGATCATCTTTTGAGCAGGAACAGAAGTGACCAAGACCCAAGGTCAGGCCTAAGTGATTCAGAGATCAAACCGCGTCCGCTTGGATTCAAGCTAACACCGATGGCAAACGATGTTCCTGAATCAAATCATAATGTGTTTGCCCTAGACACGATGGCCCAGATTGAATCGAAAATTATACATCATAATAGAAGCTCACCTGTGTCAGAAAACAAGACCAAACGTGCACCTGATGATGAATTTTCGAAAGGTACAAGCATGAAGAATTCAGGAGTTGATAATACTGCAAGCTCCAGTATAATACTTGTAGAACGGAAGAGCATGGATGTACTGGACATTTCCTTCCTTCAGAGTAAGTCCCACGGACAGGAGGCTCTCCAATGCCAGTCCCGTGTTCTCGACAATGTCAGTAAACTTGATATAGAGAAAGGAGTTGGTGCCAGTGTCGTTAATTCAAACACTGCAAACGGGCGCGATTTCACAAACCTGTTCAGAGATGACAAAGAGAGGCAAGAAGAAGATGCATTCTGGAAGCAGATTTAGTAGATCACTGTACTATTAACAAATTCGCAGCGTACAGTATATTCAGTATAGACACCATCTTTTACTCTCGTCCTCTCCTCTAATACTATACGTTTTCTGCGATAGTCTATGTTCTCAGTGGCAGACCATTACTGATCAGTCACATATTAATCGATCCGTGTACATTTATACTTACAAACAAAGAGATTGACACCTCAGTTGCTTTCGCTGTGACTGCTGGGTTATGTATTCGACTCATATTATTTGTACTCTACTTTGACAGGTGTTATAAAGCTGTCCTTGCGTGATGTAACTCCCGAAGCCTCATATCATTCGGATTCTGGCACATCCTATTCCAAGTATAGACAGAATGAAGGAATAGGGCCGTCGCTTCGCCCGACAGGTACGAGGCCTTAATTTTATGCCGAGTGACGAAAATAGCATAAGATAAGATATGATATACCAAAAGGATTTAACTCGTGGTAAAATGCACTGCCACCCTGCGACTCCAGATACGTAAGAACGAGTCCTCCTAAAGTCGGCCCAATAGATACTTATCTGTATTGGGAAAAATGACATCTCCAATACGCACCCAAAAAAACGAAAGCAGCCTAAAAGAACGAGGGCAAGGCAAGAAAAAATAGAGAAGAGATGGTTGAATCTCTGACTATTGGGTTTTGCATACAATTGTCTCAACATTGCTCTCGTAGTTTATGAAGCCGGTGTTTACGAAGGAATTGTCCTTACATGTAACTTTAAGCCCGAGTCCGTCCCTGAAGGCATCCGAGTCGACTTTCAACAGTTGATGGGCAGGGCCTGCCTGTTCCACAACCGGCAGGCTCATTGATTGCCATGTATTAATGCGTTGGCCCCACTTTTCTTCGTTCTACATACGTCAATGCAGCCGTCGAGCGGGGCGATTGAACATAGGATTCTGTCTTCGAAAGATAGGTACCAGATTCTCTGGCATTTGACCGTACATACACTGGAAAAATGGTGTCTCCATCTAGCAACAGGCCGCTCGGTCACTGTGGCTCTCATACTAATCGCCCTCGTCATTTGCCACACTCTTAATTTGGAGCAAAGTTATGTACTCGCACCACACTGAAAAGGCCACTAAGATACAAGAAACCCGTCGTCTGTGCAAGAAATTTGGACCTTGCTAGAATAAAACATAGTAGCATAGAGACATAAGTAGTACTAGTAAAGCATAAGTTCGTGATCATAGGAGGAAGCACTGCTGATATACGTCACTGCCACACCTCCGGTGGCCCGCATTCCTCCATGTCAAAGACAAAGGGTATTTCTAAACGGAGAGATCGCATCGATTACACCAGGACGTCTTTCCTTCCGTTATTCTCATTAGAAGACAATCAAGGGAGGGAGAACACAGCACAGCATTTTGATGTACCTCATGGGAGGTGTTTACACTGATCTGAGCGCCGTATTGGACAACTCAAAGTCATAGATATCTGCATTTGACCTTATTCGTTCCCGATTGAATTTTGGAAGTGGTATACCGTGAATTGAACAAAATCGCGTTATTAGACCACATTTGCAACGGGAAAAATGGCCATTTTTTTAAGCTTTACTGAATGGGTTTGATTGTTGGAGCCTTCATTTTTCCTGCTGCAATGCGGTCTAAAGCGCATCTGCAACGAGAAATATTGATCATTTTATTTATCTAAGAAATGATCCGTTTTTCGTTAGCTCCACTGGGCCCCACCCCTCGAAATAGATTATCGGAGTGGTCACTCTATGCACAACTCAATACCCATGGCTCCTTGTTTTCTGCAATCCAACTCCATTTTTCTTTAGCCCCATCTTCATTTTTCTGAGTAGGCCGTCATACTTATTTCTCGTTGCAGATGCGTCCTATTTCCTTTTTTCTTGCCTGCAAGAAAAATCAGCGATGCCGTCGGAAACACTTTGCCAGTGTATTCAGCCTCTCATCATATCAAGCACATTACTCATTCAACATACTGCCTCTGGCATAATGGTTTGCATGTTAGCGAAAAAAATCACCTATTTGATGATATTTGATTCTCGGTCCAGCCCTTTTTAAGTAGGGAACAACGTCATGGTTGAAGGTCGTGGCTTTTCAGGGCTTGGAAAATGAGCTTTCAGGGTTTTTTGAACGGTACCTGGCCTGAGTAAATGAATATCACTAAAGAGTTGAAAATGCGGAGCAGACCATTATGCAACAGGTACTGGCAGTATGGCGCGCCACCCAAACATTATAACGACTCGTCTCACCTTGGCTATTGCCATCCTTCCCGCTATTTCAAGCTGTAATGCTGCTTCCCTCATCTACATTCTCTGCCTCGATGAACAACTCCGCTCCATGTTTTTCTGACCTCATCGATGGTACCTCCGTAACTTCTCCGAGTCATGCAAGCGGATGCCTTACCTCGGATGCACGTCCCACCAACTCGAACCTCGATTCCGAGTCTCCTTTTCATAACAGCTGTTCAAACTGTTTCTCTTACCATTGTAAGAGTGACGACGAAAATTTTTTGCGAGCTATGGGAGAAGAGAGTGATGACTATCGACGTCGCGTTGAATGGATTTGGTATTGTATATACGAGGCCGCGCCCCAGGCGAATTCGTCAGACCGTGAACAAATCTGGCGCACTCTTGTAGAGTCAGACGACATTTGGTCGATTTGGGAGGATGGTGACGAGTTGAGCCTACCAGTAATGCCAACCCTCGGGATGCCATCTGCGGAGCAACCAGAGCACGACGTTTGGAATTCCATTACCCCCATCATGTCACAGAAGATAGATCGTCACTCCAAGAATCGTTGTAGTCCGAAACTTATTCCTTCATCTTCACCGGCATCTCAAAACACTTCCGTTCAAATGCGTCTCGCTATCGTCCTCTGGAAAACACTGCTGGCCACTAGGTGTGTCAAGTACCCTCATAATCCGTCCTCAGTCAACCGCGAAATCCCCTCCCTCATTCCACAATGGTGGGACATGCTCCCGAAACTTGTCAAAGACAATCTTGTCGTAGACGACCCATATTTCTGGCATCGATTCCGTACAGAGCAGAAGCGCCGGGGACATACCTGCATAAAAAATCTTCCTCGAGAGGAGATGTGGTCAGCGTGGATCACGGTTCAGTCCCTTATCGGTACACCTATACCTCTAGACATGCCTCTAGATGACGAAAATTGTCCGCAATGCCTTACATTACAGTGCGTAACTAACACTACATTACTGTCTGGAATAATAGTTTCAAACAATCTGTTAGGGAACAGCCATTTGGCAGATCTGAATTTGTCAAACCCCATGTACTGGCACTGTGGCTTATCACTCGGGCTACATGTGGCTGGTTTGGTCATCTCCATTCATATCCTAGCAACATATGGGATGGTAATTGTCGCATATTTTCGCATCACACTTCCTGGTATAAGGACTTGAACATCAGAAAGAGCCTTTTCAGTCAGGTTACTCTTCACAAAGTGGATGAGTGGCTTACTGATATTTGGTCAAATTCCAATGATGAATCTGACAGCTCAGAATTCAGGAGACATGTTGGCAAAAGCTTGAATCACATTCCTCAGCAGTTGAAGAAGTACTTGAAATGGAATGAGAATAACTTAGACCCTTACTGGACAGAGACACAAGTTGCAATATCCAAGATATCTAGTTCAAAATCAAGTGTTGATTCTGAATCTAACTCAACAGAGCCAGCTTCTTGGGTATCTGCTGTGGTCTTGGGTACACTAGCCAACATTTATGGCTTGGGGCCATTGGCTGCTCAACGCTTTGTGGAAACAGAGGAACCTTGTGTGCAATATCTCCTTGAAAAAGCTCCATTATTATCCGATACACCAGCTTCCAAAAAATTCCATGAAGCTCTAAAGCGATCTGGTCATACATGTTGGTCAGAGAAATCAAGTGGCCTAAACTCATCCACAAATCTCTATTTTTCTGCTTACTCACTACTGCTGGACACTTCTGATGTGCCTGTTGTTGGATGTGAGGAGAGGAAATGTTGGACCCAATGCACAGCATGTCAGGCCAAATCTGCATTTCATGATCTTTCCTTGGTTCTGGATGACGAGCTTTTGGGTCCTCTGGAATCACTGTCAGACAAAGACAAGGATGGGAGAATGAAAACACTAATCAGCAACCTTGTAAGTGGATCTACAATCAAAGTATTTTAAACTCTTGTCATTGATAGAAAATAACTCCAGAATTGTCTCCAATATCAAAAAGACGATTCTACTCCATTACCACTTAATGGTGTTGATTTGACGACACTTACCAAAAAACTCAATTCTCTTTCTGTAAGTATGTCTCAAAGTCTCCAGGTCAGGGTTCTTTACTCCAACTCATGTATACTCTTTTCTTCCTCAAAGAATCTTTTTCAATTATTACTTGACAATGGCAAAGACATGAACCTTTTCGACCCTGATGAAATATCATTACGAGATAGCCCAACCAACAAAGATTCTTATGACTCTAAAATTGATCCTGAGTACACACAAAGCTCTGACCATTCAACGCCAGGGGTAAGCTGTAATTCACTCTTAGTAGTAATCGACCTTGTTGACTTGCTCACTAAATTTGCCAGAGCTCAGCCCAGCTACCTCAACCAGTCTCTGACCATGAGAATGATGCGCCGAACTTTGAAAATCTTGAGGCAAGTTACTATTGATCAATAGTCTTATTGATGAATTCACCAAAACTCTGCAGAACTCAGTCTGGCCTTCACATTCAGCCTTTGAAAAGGATTCTTCTCCCACAGACCAAGATACCTCTGCAATTTTGTCTACCAGTACGCAAGGCTCATCACAAATCCAGCATAGTATTGTGAGTAATCGGTTTCTAGGCAGTTTGGGATGTTGGTTATTGAAGTGTATTCTATTTAGTCTGCGGACCAGACCACTCTGGTAAATCCTCATCCTCCTTCTCATACATATGCTCTTCCTCCTGAGTCCACTTCTGATCTCCAGCCTCTGCCTCCTTCCCAACCTCCAATTATGAACCAGCAGCCCTGGGTTGATTATACTATCCAGTCTCATAGCGGTATCATCGGCTCTGCAGATCTACTCACTATGCCCCATTTGACACCTCAGGAGATTCGAAACGAGCAGGCTGACATTCAGGAATCTGGGGATTCCACACAACGAATGCAACAAATTGGTGTCTCCCCCAATGCATCCAATATCCCAAACCCATCTTTTATCAATATTAACCGGTCCCCACTACCGGTCCTTGAAGAAAAAACATTTGAGAAACCTTTCATAACAGAGACTGGAATGGCCCATAATACAAAGTAAGTTGACGTGCATCATTGTGTGTCTTAAAAATTAGACTTAGTCTATCAATCAGGCCACCAAGACAGCCAAGAGTAGACAGAATGCGTATCGAAATAAAAAAACGGCTAATTTCGATGTTAGGTCTGTGCATTTACTGTTGTAGTATTCCATATACTAACCTATATTTCATTCGGAAAAGAATCTAAAAAGATCCGAATCACAGGGGGTAAACTTCCCTGGCGAAACCTTTTCAAAATCCTCCAAGAGCATGAATGCGAATTTGAAAATTGGCCAGTTGATACTCCTAAACCCAGTACGCAGAATGGAATTGAAAAGGCTCCTCAATATGAGATCAAGGCGATATATAAAGCCTTGTTTGATAAGGAACGTCCTTTGAGGATTCGTAGGATTCAAATTGATGGGCAGTCGGGAGGTGCAGACCAGATAATTATACCACACCCTTTGAGTGGTAAGAAGCGGAGTAGAGACGACTCGGAACAAGGAGAAGTCAAGGAAAGGGAAAGTAATCGAAGAAGACTCGGAATGTACTAGCCACATCTTTGGTTCGTGATAATGTCTTCAAATCCCTTCATGATAAGTATCGCTGTTTTGAATCGTTATGTAACTAACAAGATTCAGCTTGTGTAACTAATTGTATTTTGTATGTCAAAGATTTAGTATTTTCTCCGAGTCTGCCTTTGGCGCTAAACTCCTATTGAAACTGGTGCAAATGTCCTTCACTGCTAAGTTGGTACATTATAGCACGTAAAAAACCCTTTTGCCTTGAACGTATTATGTAATGTTCTCGCTGGATGCCTCACTATAAGAAATTCCCCTGAGCTTGTCCATGAAGACCCTTGGTTTACCGAAGGTCTCGTTAAGGCAAAGACTTGCATGGGCCATGACTTTCATAACCGGCCTCATCTCTGCTTGCGGTGGCTCGCATTCTTTCATTGATTATTAATAATAAAATTATCGGGTCGAATATTTTGCAGGACATTTTCCTTGCACACTTCTTTAGTCCGAGACTCCGAGTCGCTATCGAGTCTCGAATGACGTGAGAGAAGGATATTGCTGGAATTGGTCACACTTGTGGTGACAGGCGCCAAACAAAAGGAAACAACTTTTTCTTCTCAGGCCCTAGAGGCTCGCGCATAGCGGCCTACGTCCATCGTCCACACAGGAGTTCAGGCAGCCATTCTTGCATACCTACGGTGAGTTTTGGTGCCCATAGATGTATTTTAAACTCACAAGAATAGTCCCAAGACACGGATAGTCCATGATGCATGATGCATGGCCATTCGATTGCGGTACATCTTCTCTCAGAGCGAATTCTACCGTCCAGCATAGCGTCTTTTTTAAAGTGGTAGGTAATCTTGTCCACCAAACCAATGCAGACTCGGGTAATCGGAATCCATAAACGAAATTAGAATCGATCCACTATTTCAGTGTCCCGTGCTTCACCCATTGAATCATTGGTTCTGGTGACTGCTATACTACGAGCTCCGGATGAAAAGAAATTCTCTCTGATTCATCATTTTCCCAAAACATCAAGTGACTGTCATCAAATTTGACTTGTGGCTCCTGATCATGAGAGTCGCTGTATATAATAGTCCAAGTACCAAGACCCAATAGTACAAAATGGCTTTCCAGCTTTTCCCTGCGCCCTCTCCTACTACCTCTGTCAATGCACCCTCTAGGTGGCCCGGAGCGAATCAAGAGTCGACAGAGGCTCTTAAGAATGTTTTAAGTGATAATCACGAGAAGTATCACATCTTCTTTGACGAGCGCGGTCGACACAAGTAAGTAATGCAGCCTGAAATATCGTCATTAATCCCTATTTCTCGCAAGTTGACATTTACTCTTCCTTAGTCATATTGCTCATCACGTCGTCGCGCTGTGGGCACTCGGAGCACCCAAAGCTGTCCTCGAAGCTGCATATGAGGAATGTCAGCCTATACAAAGACCTCGCGGTAATGCGCCAGAACCTATAACGAAAGAGAACTTTAATGATCATCTCGGAGATCACCAGTAAGGTCATGCTTCTCAGATGATCACAACCAGCGGTTGATCCTCAATAGGTTTTATGCTGGTTACCTCGAATTTTTCGAAAAGGTTGTCCGTGACCAAGGTGCTGCATCTGCACTTCAAGAATACGTCTTCTCTCCTCAAGCAAATTTCCAGTCCAAGACCAAGGCTGGACAAGTCGAGAACCCAGAAATGTTGGACCGTTTTTTGGCCGCCATCATGCATCCCATGATCCACATTGGCTATGGCTTAGAATTTGGCCTCCCGGGCTTGATCATCGAAGGCATGTTTTCTCCCAGTATAGCCTCCATATTATACTTTATGGCACATACTGACAAACCCCATAGGTCTAGCTCTAACTGCGGCTCACAGATGCGCTTCTCTGATCCCACGCTCTCTGTTCGAGGCAAATACAGAGTCGCTTGTCTCTCGCGTGCAGAACACCCTTTCACTCAAATCGAACCCGCCTAAGCCTCAGATGCATGCCTTCAGTATTTTGTCTCGTATCCTCAGGGACCCTCAATTCAAACTACCCAAAGGCTCCGACCTTAGGGCAATGTATGGTCACATCGTGAAAGAGCTACGAGACGCGTTGTTCAAATTCGTAAACGATTGGGCAGTAGACACATCTACTCCCGAGGGAATCCAAAAGGCAATCGAGGAAGTACAATTTGTCTGTACCCTACTATATGCTGTACCGGGATACAGAGAACCCGAATCATTCAATGCTGATTTCCTCTTGTACGCGTTTATCTACTGCAATTTCGATTTAACACGCACTGAATAACTTTCTTTCGTCTTGGGATACAGTATGCACTTCGTGACATCCGCTCTCTTCTTACCAACAGTCATTCCAGTGCTCCCCGCTCCGTCTCAAGAACTCCTTCTCCGGAGTTACTTCGCCGTTATTTTGTCCTGGTGGATAGTTCTCGGCCGCCCAAATCTTGACATTCCCAAATTCTTCTCAGTGGACACTGCTCACCCCACTAATATATCAGGTTCCAACGTCTCACCAGCTGACATCAACCCATACGCACTCCCCAACACTTCCTCCCCTTTCGCTTCCAACCCAAACCCCTGGACGACCATAGTCTCTCAAGCCCTTGTCCATCCAGATGATCACCTCATCAAACTCGTTCGAGCTCTAGTACACTATGCTAATCTCTACGGTACTCGTTCTGCTGGTGAACAAGATTTTGCGAGCACTGAGTTGGACGGAGCGGATAAGATCGATGGGTCGTTGTTCATCAGGACTGCCGGGTTGACGATGAAGACTATTTTGGAGAAGAGACCGAGCAGAGACGATCCAAAGGAATACGTCATGTATTGGGATAGGGAAGGGTACTTTACGTGGTCGGAGAAAGGTGTGTCGGTCTATTGAAGGATGAAATTGTATCTGGCACATGTAGGTCAATCCACGAAGGATTAGTATGGCAAGGCACTTGAAGGTAATATCACTGTATAACATAACTCAAATGTTTTTATATGAAATTTATTGCACTCCCCTCATGTTTATATATCTTGTACTAGTACCTAAATCAACCTATGTATACTTGACGTTTTCTTCTTGTCGCAATCAGACCTACCCGCACCGGCTGCTCATCTTATGAACGCACAATCATTCGCACAGATTACTGAACACCTCCCGTTCCTATCATCCGGCAACCCTTCTTCAACACCAAGTTCTGGATACTCCAACGAAGCTAAAACTTGGGTATCATCTTCGAACGTAGGCCATACGAATCCAGTCTGCTCCAAAATCTTCACCGTGCTCTCATAAGCCGGACCTCTGGATTTGAGATACTCCAAAGAGGGATTAGGGTTGCCCGTACGGGCAAACGACACCCAGAGATCTTGCAAGAGGTTGGTGAAGAAGAAATCGGTCTCGGTACGCGGTGGTTGATCGAATATGTAGTATGTTCCGAAGATCTACAATTGTTACGAAAACGGACATCAGGACTACAAGTTGACACGATAGATGACTGTTTGGGGCTCGGACACACCTCGTAAAGATCTCCAGAATGACAGCGATAGTAAGGTTGAGGTTGGCCTACAGGGAACGTACAGAGCCCGAAGGGATTGAAGAAGCTCAGTCCATAGGCATGATGCATGTTGTACACATAGAACGCGGGGAAAGCGTTTGACTGAGCAGCCGCGTGAGCGAAATTAACTCCCGCACAGGTCAAAGTTCGGTCTGTGTCAACGCTAACAGTGGCATTGTCTATATAAGAAAAAGTGAGCTTTATAACAGCGCAGATACAATGCGGGATACGTACAAACGTCAGTTTCATTGTTAACCACCCACAGTCCAGAATCCAGCACAGCTTGAGCTAATGAAGGGCCTCCTATCGCTACAAGGCTCGCGTTGAAATCTGTTGCGTTTGGAGAAACCGTGGTTCCCATAAGTCTGCCAGGAACGACTGTAAGAGAAAACACTAGGAACATAGTTGAGTCGCGGCTTACGATTGGCCTTCATCAGGCATAAATCCCGCGATGACAGGGACACTGTTCACAGCGCTGGGGCCACGACTGACCTGCGCAACTGCTTCCTCCAGGACCAACACGCCGTCTTGCACCGAAGGCCATGAGCTTAGTTGTGTTGTGAGATTGAGTAGAGTCTCAGCGGGTAACGCTTGCAGGCATTGTAAACGAGCCTCTCCGGTGCCGTCACATAGCTTAGAAATGGTTGGCTCTGTCAAGCAGGTAAGCATATATGGAAGTAGAAAACATTGTCGAAAACCTCACCAACAGCAGCTTGAGCCTGTTCCTGCGTCCTAAACGTACTAGATCCTCCAGAGTGAATAACCGCCGTATGGAATAGTCCAGCCGCTTTCGGACTTCTCAATAAGTCGATAATCGACCATCCTCCAGCCGATTGTCCGAATATCAAAACTCTGTTAGGATCTCCACCAAACGCAGCAATGTTCTCCTTTACCCATTGCAAACCCATAATCTTGTCCCCGAGAGCGTAATTGCCGGTGACGACACCGTCATTCAGAGCGAGGAACCCAAAGATGTTGAGCCGATAGTTTATGGTCACAACGACGACGTCACCCCGAGAGACGAGAGGTCCACCGTCAAAGGTGGCATCAGTACCAGTACCACCCGTGTTACCACCACCATAGATCCAGAAGAAGACAGGTTTGAGTTGGGAGGAGCCGGAAGAGTTCGATGGAATGAATGGGGTATAGACGTTCAAGTAGAGACTAAGAAAAGAAGAGTATTGAGATTCGGTGACGCTGACAGTGGCTCATCATATAATACACACCAGTCTTCGTCAATACCCCAGGGATTGAGACCCAGATCATTGTTCTGGAAAGAACCAAATTGCAGACAACCAGGTTTGACTAAAACAGCAAATAATTCAGTCTCCCGTTAGTATGAGGTACATGAACGAACTCACAACCGGTGGCATTGATATCGGAGTTTCCTGTAAACTTTTGTGGTTGTTGGAATCGTAAGTCACCGACGGGTGGCTGCGCAAACGGGATGCCCATGAACCGGAAGGCCAGGTGATCGCGAGTTCTGCAAAAATAGGGATACAAAAAATAGGTCATCAATTGAATACCCAGAGTCTCATGACGGAACAGACAGAAATACCCTGTGAAAGACGTTCCATGCGAGGTTACAGTGGTTCTCGGTGTAGACGTGAAATCGGTGTCAACTTGGACAGTGTGAGGAGCAGAGTTTGTGCAAAGGAAAGGATGTTCGTTGCTAATGTCGGCGACAGTGTTCGAAGAGAGCGTTTGGTCATCGGAGGAAACAGCTATAGCACTTGAGGCGTTACTTGAAGGGGCAGAAAGCCAGAAGAAGTCTTCTTTTTTCACCTACCCGGTGGATTGGAAGTAGAGCAATTGATCAGAGAAACTATCACGTCATACCAGGGCCTATCAGCAAATTGAAGCGTTCTACACTCGAACACTACTCACCTCGAAAACGACTCGCGGCTGAGTAGCGTCTCATTGTTCTCTTTGCATACTTGTGCTGCCTCCTTTGACGTCAAAGGTTCATGGAACAATAATGCGCTCGGTCTCTCCCCAAATCTCTGCAGATGAATCGTCAAGGGCTGCAAGGAAGGATGAATACCATGCTTACTGGCCAAACACCGTCATTTTCAAATAAAAGCGAAACGGATCTACCAGTCGGAGCACCATATGCGAACCAGTCTGAGTACGAGACTACTCCCAGTGCAGTCAGAAGGAAAGCCAGATCGATAGGTTTTGCGAACCGCATGTTGGCGGAAAGTTGGGGTGGTTGTATACGGAGAGAAGAGAATTACGGGTGTTATATATCCGAGGCGACCATCGAGGAAGACATGGGGCCCCGAAGCTCACATGGCTCAGGCAACTTCAAGAGTCGTCAAATTGAAAGATATTTTCTGTGGCCTGGAGCGTGACTCCAAGCGAATTCGACCTCGTGATCTTCACCACGAGAAACCGGGCCGCCCGCTGCCGTGTAATGACCCCTTCTGGAAGGCGGATAATTTCGAACACTCATGGCTAACATAACTCGCTCCCAAGTCTAGTAGTGACTGGGGAAGGAAAGAGCTTTTATGCTTTCAACATTGAAGCTGTCAGCAAAGAGGTGGACAAGTTTTTCGACCAGCCTCTCCCAGAGCACCTCGACAAAATTTCACCTGTTCTCTTAAACAGTCTAGATGAGCCACCCGACGCATCCGAGGCAGACTCTGATTTCTTTGGGTATTTGGAAGATGCCATCGCTATTCCTCCTGATGAAGAGTCCTTCGTGGGTGATTTCGTCGTTGTCGTTCTCAAACTCATGGGATATGCCTCCGGTCGTCGTCGTATCATTCATCAGCGGAGGGAGATCTCTTTTGAGATGTGCGGACAGAAAGTAGATGCCAAGATGGACGTTTGTGTTATGGAACGAGGAGCTCTGAAGTATCTATTGCTTGTACAGGAGGATAAGGTGCGTAAATGTCTATAGTCATTCCATGACCAGCGATCGCGACTAAAACAATTAATAGCGTCATTTATACAAAGTCGACCCGGAACCTCTGAATCAGCTTATTGCAGAGGCTATCGCCGCATTTTACCAGAACAACATACTGAGAGAACGTGCAGGCCTTGCTAGAGTCTCAGATGCGGTCATTCCCGGCATCAACATGCTTGGAAGCGCACCGACTTTCTACAAAATTCCCGTGTCAGAGGCCCTAGTCAAGGCAATTATCACTGGCTAGTATCCCGCCTCAACTACAACTGTGCAGCGACTGGTACCCCCGGTTCCTGATCGTCTAAAATACAAAGCGCAGAGTTTCAAGCCCTTGGAGAATCGCCGTGTCATTTTTCAGTGTTTTCAAGCTTTCAAGTCACTAATAATTTAACTTCATAACATGTACTAATGTTGCCCTGAATATATGTCGACGAAGGGCCTGTTTTCGAATTCCTTCCGTGACTCTTTTTTTCGTACAATCTATTGTGGGTACCGGTTAGTTACAACCTGTATTATTCATGTGTAATAATTTAAACTAAACGGTAACGAGCGATGAATGACGATATGTAAAACGACACATTAGACTAATAAATGCAAGAGAAGATTGAAAAAAAGAGGGTCTATAGACGGGTCTACCATCACATGCATGATTCTGTTAATTCAAGTTCAGTCGAGAGGAGGAGGAGCAGAAATCCGCGAAGACAACCAATCGATTATTCCGATCACCATCGTAAACACCCATTCTACTAGGTCGTTTCGGTGTGGCAGGGGCAAGTAGGGGGGTTCTAGCGCGAAGAACTTGGCCAGGGGGAGACGGTTTAAGGCAATGGTCGTTAGCAGAGGAGGGAATCCCAACGTGATAATGGTTCTGAGACGGAGGAGTCGAATGAACCATGCGAAGACCCTGGGTAGTGACACTAGGAGAGCTGGTGGCAGAAGCACTGGAGCTTGAAGAAGATGCTTCGGAGTGAACAAAATCATAAAGATTGTCCCACTCGCCAGACCCAAGATCAATAGAAGCGCGAACCCTTAAAGGTTCCGGAGTACATCGTACTGTCTTGTGATGAACTTGCTTCTGCCAATTCTTCTTGGGGAGTAGCTTGTCCTTTAGGAGAGACGCGAGGAAGATTTTCTCTGCATCGCCCACACGACGAGCCTTGAGCTTCGTAGCCACTTCGACGGGAGGTTTGGGCTGTGAAATGAAATCGGAAGAGCATGGATAAGAATGGATAAGGACAGACGTTAGTCTTAAATTAATCAAACGATTTGCATACAACACTCACCATTCCCACAACACTCGGATGAGTTTTATCAACCTTGAACCTGACATGTAGAGCGCCACATCTAATCTTGTGCTTTATCCAGAAAGCACTATAGAAGCTCTGTCGACGATCGAGAACTTGAAGCTGGTGGCATCCCCTACATCTGACGCATCTAGGAGAAACTCCTTCGGTGTAAGGGTCGTTTACAAGGCTCCATACACGTTCCGCGGTAGTAAGATATTCACCCCGGGCCGGTGAGCGTTTGCTCGGGGAAGTGACAGCATCTTGAATGGGCGTCGAGTTGGCTGGCTGTGTCTCGGAGATTGAGGACATGTCGGAAGCGATAGGAGCGAAACGAGAGAAGGTAGACATGACAAGGAGAGATCTTTTAAAAAGACAAGGTCGTAAAACGGGAGATTAAGTTGGGATGTAAGGTCTTCCTCTCTTTATGCCCTTTATATGACGGCGCTCTTCTAGCAGACACCATTAATCTGTTCGGTTGTCCCAGCTCCCATTATCCTACGTGTGGTTTTCAAACCATGAACGAAGTTGCCATTGACCAAAGTCGGCATTAGATCGTGACGTAAACGATTTTCTTTGTGAACACATCTCCGATGTATACCAATTCGGGTACATCTTCAAAAATTTCCTTAATAGATTCTCCTACACCCTCAACATCCCACATTGAAATGTGACGACTTTAAACACTGTTGAGTCATTGTTGGATCTCGGTGAGTCATACAATGGTGGCGTACCTTGAAGCTTGGACACACGAGATTACGGCGTTCGCGGTATCTTGGACCAGTGGGAATGAGACGCACCCATACGATGCATTCTAGGTTCTGGTCCCTCGCAATTTCTCCTCTAAAATGCGTTAACGAACGATAACAGGATAAAATTTGTTAGAAAGAAACCAGAATGTGTGTAAATCGATCTGGGTTTAGGCGAGTTGCAGCACAGAAAACCCCTATCTTCAATATTACTATAACTTTCGGACGGTTTGATGTTAGAAATCGGAGGTCGTTCTTTACCTGGAAACTTTGGAGAATGCCGCACTTTTCCATTAACGTATGTAGGTCTCGTCGGTTTACATACAGCGGCTCTGCACTTGTCTACAATGCAACACTTTCCACACGAACCATCGCTTGGTGTCCTGGAGGGTACCTATCTCCAGGTACCTCACTTTCCTCTGCGATCTTCCTGATCTGGGCAATCTCTTCTGGGCTAAGTTTGACAGAAGCAGCACCCATGTTTTCGTTGTGATACTTGAATTTGAGAATCAGCGTTATGTTTTGAACTTGGACAAGGCATTATTAAAACTGACCTTGATCTTCTTGGTCCCAGGAATAACCACAAAGTCCTCTCCTTGCGCAAGAATCCATGCCAAGGTAGTCTGTCCAGCCGTAGCGTTATGCTTCTTGCCAATTTCAGAGATGTTGTCAACGACAGAGAGAATCTTCGGGAAGTTTTCTGGTTGAAACCTACAACCAGAAATAAGTTTACATGTGCAAGTTGAAATAGATCTGAATTCACGTACCTTGGAAAGTTACTTCTGACGTCGTCTGGAGCAAAGTCTTCCGGAGAGCGCTATAATTATACCATAAGACTCTCGGTAAAAAGACTTGATAACCTTTTTGAGGGAGACGTACGATTTGACCTGCGATCATACCTCTCGCCAACGGAGAATAAGCAACAATCGTTACACCTAATTCCCTCGCAGTTTGTAGTAATGCAACTTTAGGGTCTTCGATATCGAGAGCGAAAGGCGAATACTCAATTTGAAGTGCGCTGATGGGGTGAACGGCGTGAGCACGACGTAGACCACTCGCCGTACATTCCGAGAGTCCGAGATATTTTACTTTGCCTTCTCTACGGATAAAGTTTTTCTGTATTAGGTCCGCATTCGGTCTGAGGTTAAGGAATGAATTTACTTGACCAATTCAGCCATCGCGGCAACAGTTTTCTGCAAACCGTAGCCATCAATATCTACGTACTAGAAAGATTCCTCTCCAATGGCTTACTTCTATGGGAACATTAGGATCAGTTCTATTGATCTTGTTAGTAAAAACAACTATAATGCCAGAGCATGATGTGAGCACTTACCGATGTTGATAGTACAAATCGATGTGATCTACTCCGAGACGTTCCAAGGATCTTGCACACTGTTCTTTCACGTATTCGGGTGTACCGCGTGCACCGTTAGCGGTGATACCAAACTTGGAGGCCAGAAAGATGGAGTCTCTTTTGCCAGTGCGTTTAAACCTGACAACCATATGAGTATCGAGTTTGTTTTGAAACTCAAATGCGAAACAAAGAAACCCACCACTTTCCAATTACTTCTTCGGAATCGCCATAGACATTAGCAGTATCCCAGTGATTGCATCCACTTTCAAAAACGCCATCGAGGAGCTGACCGATAGATAAAGAAAGATAAGAAGATAAGTGTAAATTCTTTTTGTTTTTGCAATAATTTAGGATCCTACCTTCAATCGTTCCTCATCTGTACCGACCGCTCCGTACGCAATACTAATCCCCATAGCTCCAAAACCAATCGGGTTGACAGAGGCATTGCCTATCTTTCGAGGCGTTAAAGACATATTGTTCTGTAAGGATTAGCTTTGTGGAGAAGTAGGTTGATTATGTATCGATTGACACAGCACTCCAGTATTTATAGAGAAAAGAATCGGCTTTCGGGACCAACTTCGTGAAATGTCTTATGACTTAGCACGAGGACGAGTAAATGGATAAGAGTTCCAGCCAGCCCGATTGCGTGTACTATGGTAGCCACCATTACCCGTTGACACGAATGACCTCTTTCGGAAACTTTCCGACGAGCCCCAAATTTCGATGTTCTATGGATAAGAATATCACAATGAACCAATGGCGAAGGCAGCTTTCCTGGCATTGGGACTGATAAAGCCGAGGGAATGCTGAAAGACCGGGATCCTCAATAATAGAATCAGAAGAATGGAGCTCTACCTTTCTTTCAGTATAGTGCTAGTGTTGCCAAGAGCGTTAGTTACAGCATCAGACTACATGACCCATATACTCAACGTGATCTTCTCCCGCTACGCTGGCTACAATAGGCTGTGACGAACCCATACATGAAATTGAAGTTCGCATTCATGAACTTGTTTTGTCCAAGGATATCATCAGAGCTTTTGTGCTGGCACCTTCGACGTATTGCAATAATTCGAACTTGACTAGAAGTTGATAAAACTCGCGGTTAGACGGAGGCATAGGAACCAGTGTTCACCGTTATTGACACAGACCATAGAAGTTCCGACCTAACCTGAAGAAGGGATCAGATTTGGGATACCAGCAGTGTACCAAATCAACAGGGTAAACACCGACGAAGACGACCAGACAACTGAGGCTGAAAGGAGTTTTGATTAACAAATTTAGCGGACCCTTCCATGGCGGTGCTCATATGGGTCGAAATGTCAAGGATGGAACAGCCTGGAGCCAGACTGTTGAGTATGTACTATGTACTTACTACTTACTTCGACAGATTACTGGCGGATGATTGGCTTCCGCGGTCTAGTACACCTTCCGTCGACACTCAAACATAATCGATTATCATTTGAGCGGTACGATGAGAATCTTGATCGTATAATTGCTGAGGTCTGCAGAGTTCAAAGAGCAGAGTTCACCGTAGACCTGGATTTGGACGTTACCGATTTTTGGTCACGCTGGCAGCACGTGCGCGTTACCTCTGACGTTTCAAATTCGCCGATTTGCAGCACAAAGATTTGTCCTCCCAGGTCCTCCCTCCTCCTTTCTGAGGCTGAGCCTTTCGGTCGATACCTTTATCTTTTCCAATGTCTATCAAATATCTTTAGCTCATTATGGCACCAAAAACGTTTCCCTGAAGAATGATTTATTGAAGACTGCAAGATGCGCTTTGACCTAGTCTCTAGAACCCGGACCGAGATCGAACTCTCGGAGGTCCAAACTATGACTCCCCGAAGGTCCATAACTTCAATCATTACTACACGTATACATACGAGAGGAAGCCATAGATCAAACCGAGGAATATGGTCGCTGATCAAATTCGGGACTTCAAGTTGGCGCAAACCCTGGTACGGATTTACAAGTATGATGCTTATATCACAGGATGGATAGCTGTTTCGTTGAATGCGTTCTATTTTTTTCCTCGCATTTCAGACAGGTATTTTAATATCTGTTCAGTGTTCGAGAATGGCTCAACCTGACTCCCAGATGTTATTTCAGCGCATTGATAAAATATGCCCACCCTTGTCTCGTCACCAGTACCATTTTCAGCAGACGATGTCCAAGATTCTTCTTACTTGACCTCAAAGAGGTAGGTGTATGGAGTCCTCAAAAATGTGTCTTGTCGTAGCTGTCTGGAACGTAGCGACAACTCTAATATCCAACAATAGCAAGGATTCACCTAGTCATGGCTGAACTGTCCGTCGTCGCCTCGTCACGGCTCCGGGGATATCCCATTACGTTTGACACCACACGAAATCATGTACAAATCTACTCCCATTGTCCTCTCCCCTGCCATCAGATTGTCTGGAAGATCAAGGTCCTGGAAAAGTCAATCTCGATCAATGGATTCCATCACTGGTTTACCGAACAACGACCTACCTACCACAAAGGTTGCCGACTAGTAGACCAGGTCAAAGCGTAGCACGTGTGCTCCAAAAAGGACGTGTCATCTTCTGTGCTTTCTTCCATGTACGGCCTCATTGAATGTATAAAATGTCTAGCGGAGACCATGGGCATTTTTCACTTCCTTCCTACAAACTTCGCTCCGACACCACGTTCATATTTTCCTCTAGAATGCCTCGTCAAGTTCCACTTACTGTATCATCCCGATCCACCCGAAGCGCCGCTCGTTCTGCAGGCCCCGCGCAGCTTGCCACCATGATCATAAGCCAGGACAATATCTTACCCGCTAGCGCCTCCGTCCATGCCCCCGGTAATCACTCGAGCCAAAGGCTTAACGAGCCCGAGCGAGAGTGGCAACTCTACCACGACAAATGTGCGGCGGCTGTTGGTCCTATCGACGTGCTTTGCGTCGGTTGTGAACGATTCTTCAAACTAGATCGTCGTCAATTGTTCTACAGCGGGCCTTGGCTCAGACATAAGCGCATCTGCCCTGAATTAAGGGCAAAACCCAGTCTCACACAGGACGAGAGGGTTCACATGGTGCGTACACGTCCTAATCTCACCGGGCCATGTTTACTCATTTCCTCTTTATCTTTCCTTAGCCCAACATACCAAATGACATCCATTTGACACTCAAGTCAGGCAATGCGGCAGACATGCAAGCTATCCTAGGTCCTCTTAGAATGCAAAAACCCTACCTTCACCCTGACCATGGACCCGACGAAAAGCCTACTGTATTCCCTTCTGGCCCACTAACTCCGACATCCGCATCCATTTCGACTCAAGCTTCACCCCATGTAGAAACAAGACCCACCCTCCGAATCATAATACCTCCCCGACCCATTGTTCCAACATCCGCCCCTGCGTCGCAATCAACTCTCTTCCTCCCTCCTTTCGTTCCGTCCTCCTCCTCTTCTTCATCCTCTCCATATGCTTCATCCCTATTCTCTTCAACTTCATCTTCTTCACTTTCCACATCTCCTCCATCCTCGTCATCCTTCCTGTCCGCATCATCCTTTTTAGCAGTTCATCCCGATCTCTGGGCTAGGACGCACTCCCCCCAATTCTACAGTTGGGAGGGCTCCCTGGCAGAAAGGGTTCACTTTTACAATGGCTTTGCAGCCGCCATGAAAAGCCGCGAGATGGGTTTGGAATTCGTTGGGGAATGTAGCGCCATCCCTGAATCTTTTGAACGCTCTGCGGGTGTGATGTAAATAAGGAAACGAACTAATATCATAAACTATCTTAATGACTGTCCAACTTGTATAGTAAGACGAATAGCAGTAAATTCAACAGGATCTCTATTTCTTTACTTCTTTACTTCCATTTACATACACACCTTCTCCGGGCATACTCTATAGAACACTCCCTAGAACATACCGAATGCGACAAGTGCTAGTTACATATCGAGTGACCTCTGTTAGTGTTTGCAGATAAGATGCGAAAAAGATATTACTTATTAGGTTGCAAAGGGTTGATCACGTCGCTGACTCTTCGATTTGGACTCATTTTCCTTCACAAGTGGTCTGATTGTATTTCTATACACATAGTATCAATATGTTATGTACACGCATTCCTCAAACCTTTGATGACCATCGGCTTGAATTTGTCAATATACATGCAGTGGTTCTGTACTATTCACAATGCGATACTTTCGACGCGGACCTTCTCTTGGAAGTCTGGAGGATACCTATCTCCAGGTACCTCACTTTCCTCTGCAATCTTCCTGATCTGGGCAATCTCTTCTGGACTGAGTTTCACAGAGGCAGCACCCATATTTTCGTTATGATACTTGAATTCAAGAATCAGTGTTGGCATGTTTCCTAGTACATGAACAAGGCATCTAATCTTACCTTGATCTTCTTTGTCCCTGGAATAATCACAAAGTCCTCTCCCTGTGCTAGAATCCACGCCAAGGTAGTCTGTCCAGCTGTAGCATTGTGCTTTTTGCCGACTTCTGCAATTTTATCGATGACGGAGAGGATCTTTGGGAAGTTGGCCGCTTGATACCTGCGACCGGAAACGAGTTGATATGTACAAATTTAAATAAATCAATCCAAACCTACGTACTTTGGAATGATTCTCCTGAAGTCATCTGGAGCAAAGTCATCAGGAGAGCGCTGTCATACCATCAGATCAATATAAACCTTGATTATCGATGGATTTTATTGAAGAAGACATACGATTTGGCCCGTGATCATGCCTCTCGCTAACGGAGAATAGGCAACGATCGTTACACCCAATTCCCTTGCAGTTTGCAGTACCGCGACTTTGGGATCTTCGATATCGAGGACGAAAGGCGAATACTCGATTTGAAGCGCACTGATGGGATGGACGGCGTGCGCGCGACGTAGACCGTTCGCTGTACACTCGGAGAGTCCGAGGTATTTTACTTTTCCTTCTCTATAGATAAGTTTCCCTGGATTAGATCTACATTCGATCTGAAGTTCAGGAATAAACTTACTTGACCAACTCAGCCATCGCAGCAACAGTTTTCTGCAAAGCATCGTCATGTCAACATCGATAGAAGAGTTACCCTCTTGTGACTTACTTCGATGGGAACGTTGGGATCAGTTCTATCGATATCGTCAGTGGAACCGGCCATGATGTCAGAGCATAAGCAGTTACCGATGCTGATAGTACAAATCAATGTGGTCCACTCCGAGACGTTCCAAGGACCTTGCGCATTGCTCCTTCACGTGCTCAGGTGTACCACATGTGCCATTAGCGGTGATACCGAACTTCGTAGCTAGAAAGATGGAGTCTCTTTTGCCAGTGCGTTTGAACCTGACGACCATATAAATATCGAGTTTGTTTCGAAACTCAAATCAATAAAGAAACCCACCACTTTCCAATCACTTCTTCGGAATCGCCATAGACATTAGCAGTATCCCAGTGGTTACATCCACTTTCAAAGACGCCATCGAGGAGCTGACCAATAGATCAAGGAGAGTAGGAAAATAAGTGTAGATCCTTCTCTCTTTTGTGTAAATATTCCTACCTTCAAACGTTCCTCATCTGTACCGACCGCTCCGTATCCAACACTCATTCCCATAGCTCCAAAACCGATCGGATTGACAGAGGCATTGCCTATCTTTCGAGGCGCTGAAGACATTGTTCTGAAATATCAATGAGAGAAAGCAGGTTGATTATCGACTGGAAGAGCACTCTGGTATTTATAGAGACGGTATCGGCTTTCGGGGTCAGCCTCACGAAATGTCTTATGACTCACATGTCATCTTGTTGGCACGAACTGTATGGGAGTTCCAGCCAGATTGCGTGTACTTTGGCCGTTGATTTATTCAATTCAAAATGGCAGGAGTGACTTCTTTCGGAAACTTTCCGAGCCCTGAGACACGATATTCTGCAAATTAGAATACAGAACTAATGAAGAAAGATTTCCTGGCTTTGGGGTTAGTAACGCCCGGCGATCAAGGGGAAGAAAGAGAAAATGCTGACAGGCTGGGATCCTGGACGCAAATAAGAAATCAGAAGAGTGGTTGGAGCACGAGTTCAATTGCCCAAAACGTTAACTACGGCACACCTGCACACCCGGCCTGCGCACACTCAATATGACCTTTCCCTCGCTGCCCTGGCCAAACTAGAATATGATTTGAAGTTCGTATAGCCTTCTTCGGCTCAACAAAATAAAAAAATGTTCACCAGAAGTTATAGATACCCTATCCCAATAGGACTTGCAGTTGGACGGATACATTTTGTGTCCTTATTTACGCTCGTAGAAGTTCCGACCTATTATTGTTTGCATAAAGGGTGAGAATCCGCGTCTCGGCAAAAATGTAATGTAGCGAGCACAGTTGAGCAAGAACATCCAATATCTCTACAACGACGATGAGCCAACTCATCATTTATATACCATTTTAACCACAAAAAACCCCCCCAAAACACTGTGTACTTGAATTGATTTAAGGAATTATTATTGGAATAGCTATGGCCTGTGCCGGTTCTAGGCATGACATGAAATTTGTATGGAAAGGGGTAAGAAAACTGTATAAACCAAGTACATAGCATTACTGGGGGGTTTTTTCTGGTTAAGATAGTATCTAGATGAAGAGGTAGCTAGTCATAGTTGTAGAGATATGAAGTATTTGTGCTCGACTGTTTCAAACTGCATTACATTTTTGCCGAGACGCGGATTCTCACCCTTTATGCAAACGATAATAAGGTGTCTTTAGATTTTGGATATCAGTGCGTTAACATGACAGGATAGACACCACGAAGACAACTAGCCAAAGCAAGGAAAACGATCTGAATAACACAAACCAAATACATAAGTACACTCGATTTAAGCCAGAAAGTTCAAGCTACTACACTTGATAAGAGCCTGAAGCTAACCTTATTGAACAAGGAAGGAGATTACGGGGCCGACTGAATTTTGAAAGGAGGAATCGTCTTTACATGCCTGCCTCGGTCACCGATGTGGTCTTGGCCTTTTTATTACCAACTTGAGTGTGGTCCTGTTTGGATCGGAAGCTTCTGACTCGGCACATAACGCTCGACATATACTCAGTGTGAAACGTCAGTCTGGATTCTCGAGACTATTGACCAGGCCCCGTACTTGCTTGCGGTGGCCCACTTGACTTCATGACTTCAATTGAAGAAGCATACATTGTGCTCATCTTTGCTTCAAATTTTCCAAGTACTCACCTGGTCCTCACTCCATGGGGGATGCTTTCCGCTCTTTCTTCCAGACTATTCCACTATGGCCC
This sequence comes from Dendrothele bispora CBS 962.96, assembly GCA_004369135.1. Taxonomy (NCBI): domain Eukaryota; kingdom Fungi; phylum Basidiomycota; class Agaricomycetes; order Agaricales; genus Dendrothele; species Dendrothele bispora. The sequence continues at coordinate 117,833 of ML179188.1, read as the reverse complement.
TGATCCGCAGTCCGGACAAATTCTGAAAAAATCCTCGGGATCTTTACTATCATATTACGAATAAATAAAGATTTGAGTGCTAAATGTCACACTGAATGATAGACAATGAACAAAATCATATAGTACTTACATGAAGTTCAAGTGTTCAAGAGCATTTGTCTACCAACTAATCTAACTAGGAGACTTTGTCTTAACCTGACCTAATCTCATCATGAAAGTGAGGTGATCGTTGGAGCTGTTAAAGAGCTTGGGAAGTAACAGAAGGCTCAAGAAAAAACAGGACAGGAAGAAACTAATAAAAATTTTGAGTGGTTTTTCCTATGTATCTTTGATCGGTAGTCTGAATAATTTCACTTCTGAGGTGATTTCGGGAACCCGGACAGACGTTCTAAAAGTGAGGAAAAAAAAAAGTCCGGACAAAAAAATCCGGGACCGGCGATTTTGAGACCAGACCTCTGTGAGGATAATCAGGGGGCCTACGCAAGTATGTGGGTAGGCAGAAGGCAAAACCAAAATGTCACACTTTTCCATTAATTTAGAATTGTCAATCTACGTGCAGTAGTTCCGTAATGGACTCCCCGTTGTCTGTACTATTCACAATGCTACACTTTCCACACGGACCTTCTCTTGTTGCCCTGGAGGGTACCTATCTCCAGGTACCTCACTCTCCTCTGCGATCTTCCTGATCTGGGCAATCTCCTCTGGACTGAGTTTAACAGAGGCAGCACCCATATTTTCATTATGATACTTGAATTCAAGAATCAGTGTTGGCATGTTTCCTACTTGAACAAGGCATCTAATCTTACCTTGATCTTCTTTGTCCCTGGAATAATCACAAAGTCCTCTCCCTGTGCTAGAATCCATGCCAACGTAGTCTGTCCAGCTGTAGCATTATGCTTTTTACCGATTAATGCAATGTTATCGATGACAGAGAGGATCTTTGGGAAGTTGGCCGCTTGATACCTATGACCAGAAACGAGTCGATATTTACAAATTGAAATAAATCTAAATCTACGTACTTTGGAATAATTCTTCTGAAGTCGGCTGGAGCAAAGTCATCTGGAGAGCGCTGTCACACCATCAAATTAATACAGACCTTGGCTATCGATGATTTTATTGAAAGAAGACATACGATTTGGCCCGTGATCATGCCTCTTGCTAATGGAGAATAAGCAACAATCGTTACACCCAACTCCCTTGCGGTTTGCAATAACGCGACTTTAGGATCTTCGATATCGAGGACGAAAGGTGAATACTCGATTTGAAGCGCACTGATAGGATGGACGGCGTGCGCACGGCGTAGGCCGTTCGCTGTACATTCCGAGAGTCCAAGGTATTTTACTTTGCCTTCTCTACAGACAATGTCCCTGATTAGACCTGCACTCAGTCTAATGTGATCAAGGAATAAACTTACTTGACCAACTCGGCCATCGCAGCCACAGTTTTCTGCAAATCATCGTCATGTCAACATCCATAGAAAAAATACCTTCCTGCAACTTACTTCAATGGGAACATTGGGATCAGTTCTGGCGATTTCGTCAGTAAAATCAATTATAAGGACACCAGAGCATTGATGGACAGCTACCGATGCTGATAGTACAAATCAATGTGGTCCACTCCGAGACGCTCCAAGGATCTTGCACACTGCTCCTTCACGTGCTCAGGTGTACCACACACGCCGTCGGCTTTAGCGTTGAGGCTGAACTTCGTAGCCAAAAAGATGGAATCTCTCTTGCCAGTGCGTTTGAACCTGAAGATTATATTAAGTACCAAGTTTGCTTAAACTCATATATTGTAAACAAAGAAACCCACCACTTTCCAATCAAGTCTTCGGAATCACCGTAGATATTAGCAGTATCCCAGTGGTTGCACCCACTTTCAAAGACACCGTCAAGGAGCTGATTGGCAGATAAAGAAGGATATAAGATAAGAATGAATCTTTCTCGTTCTTTCAGTACTAGTACTGTTCCTACCTTCAAACGTTCCTCATCCGTACCGACCGCCCCATACGCAATACTAATCCCCATAGCTCCGAAACCAATCGGATTGACAGAGGCATTGCCTATCTTTCGAGGCGCTAAAGACATTGTTCTAAAATGATCAGCAATGAGAGAAAGCAGGTTGATTGTGTATCGATTGGAACAGTACTCTGGCATTTATAGAGAAGGAATCGGCTTTCGGGACCAACCTCATGAAATGTCTTATGACTCAAACGCCATCTTGTTAGCACGAACTGGATGGGAGTTCTAGCCAGATTGCGTGTACTTTGGCCGTTTATTCATTTCAAAATGGCAGTAATGATATCTTTCGGAAACTTTCCGAGCCCTGAAACCCGATATTCTGCAGATTAGAATACAGATCCAATGACGAAAGCAGTTTTCCTGGCTCGGGGGTTAGTAAAGCCCGGCGATGAAGGGAAAGAAAGTGAAAACACCGATAGACTGGAAATCAGAAGAATGGTTGGAGCACGAGTTTTGCCCGAAAGCGTTACATAACTCCAGCACTCATATTTCTCATAATCCATCCTGGTGTGTCTACGTATCTTCCTTTTGAGAGTACAGTAGGAAATCGGACCCTGCACCCGCACACCCAATATGATCTTTCCCCTCTGCACTGGCCAAAATAGAATAGGATTTGAAGTTCGTGTAAGAAATGAAAGAGGTAATATACTAATCAATGATTTTTTCCTATCATTACTCTGCTAAGTATGTGCAAAATACAAATTAAGTTGGAGGTATGTAGGACACTGTTTTAAAATTCTTTTCTATATTTCTCAGTGATTACTGTATACGACGGTGTGGATTACTTGGTGATAAATTTTATTACTATGATACACATTACACATCGTCTACTTTGTACTCAACACAAAAGAATTCATAGTTGAAGCAACATGCAGCTATGAGATGCGTCAGAATAGACCGAGAGCGGCATTATTTTAGCCGATCGGTTATTTTTGGTCACTATATAGTATAGTAAGTACTTCTCCACACCTCAAGAACATACCGAATGCGACAAGTGATAGTTTCATATCGGGTGACCTGCGTTAGCATTCACGATCGTATACTTACGAACCAACCAGTGATGCAAAAAGGAGATATCAGTTCTCAGGTTGATCATTTCTTGACTCTCCGATTTGGACTCATTTTCCTTGGTTAACACAACATGTATAGTATCAACATGCTATGTACATCTACTTATTTCTCAAACCTTTGACGATTATCGATTGGAATTGTTCATTCTACATGTAGTGCTTCTGTATCACTCACAACGCAACACTTTCCACACGGACCGTCTCTTGGTGTCCTGGAGGATACCTATCTCCAGGCACCTCACTTTCCTCTGCGATCTTCCTGATCTGGGCAATCTCTTCTGGACTGAGTTTGACAGAGGCAGCACCCATATTCTCATTATGATACTTGAATTCAAGATTCAGTGTTAGCATGTTTCCCACTTGAACAAGGCATCTAATCTTACCTTGATCTTCTTTGTCCCTGGAATAATCACAAAGTCCTCTCCCTGTGCTAGAATCCATGCCAACGTAGTCTGTCCAGCTGTAGCATTATGCTTTTTGCCAATTTCTGCAATGTTATCGATGACAGAGAGGATCTTTGGGAAGTTGGCCGCTTGATACCTGCACCCGGAAACGAGTTGATATTTACAAGTTGAAAGGGACCCAAATATACGTACTTTGGAATCATTTTCCTGAAGTCATCTGGAGCAAAGTCGTCTGGAGAGCGCTGTCATACCATCAAATCAATACAGACCTTGGCTATCGACGATTTTATTGAAGAAGACATACGATTTGGCCCGTTATCATGCCTCTCGCTAACGGAGAATAGGCAACAATCGTTACCCCCAACTCCCTTGCAGTTTGCAGTAACGCGACTTTGGGATCTTCGATATCGAGGACGAAAGGCGAATACTCGATTTGAAGTGCACTGATAGGATGGACTGCGTGCGCACGACGTAGACCGTTTGCTGTACATTCCGAGAGTCCGAGATATTTTACTTTGCCCTCTCTACAGACAATGTCCCTGATTAGGCCCGCACTCAGTCTAATGTCAAGGAATCAGCTTACTTGACCAACTCAGCCATCGCAGCAACAGTTTTCTGCAAGTCATCATGTCAAAGTCTATAGAAAGATTACCTTCCTGTGACTCACTTCGATAGGAACATTGGGATCAGTTCTAGTGATGCTGTTAGTAAAATAAACTTAAGGCTGTCAGAGCATTCATGAACAGTTACCGATGCTGATAGTACAAATCAATGTGGTCCACTCCGAGACGTTCCAAGGATCTTGCACACTGCTCCTTCACGTGTTCAGGTGTACCACACACGCCGTTAGCGGTGATACTGAACTTGGTAGCCAGAAAGATGGAATCTCTTTTGCCAGTGCGTTTGAACCTGACAACTGTATGAGTATCGTGTTTGCTTAAACTCGAATATTAAATAAAGAAACCCACCACTTTCCAATCAAATCCTCGGAATCACCGTAGACATTAGCAGTGTCCCAGTGGTTGCACCCACTTTCAAAGACGCCGTCGAGGAGCTGATCGTTAGATATCAGATAAGGATAAATCCTTCTCGTTCAATTTTCCTACCTTCAAACGCTCCTCATCTGTACCGACCGCTCCGTACGCAATACTAATCCCCATGGCTCCGAAACCAATCGGATTGACAGAGGCATTGCCTATTTTTCGAGGGGCTAAAGACATTGTTCTGAAAAGATCAGCACTGAAAAAAGTCAGCTTGACTATCGATTAGAACAGCACTCCGGTATTTATAGAGAGGGAGGGAATCGGCTTTCGGGGCCAACCTCACGAAATATCTCATGACTCATATTCCATCTTTCTGGCACGGACTGTGCCAGATTGCGTGTACTTTGGCCGTTTATTCATTTCGAAATGGAAGGAATGACTTCTTTCGGAAAGTTTCCGAGCTGCAGCCTAAACCCGATATTCTGCAGATCGGATTGTCGCACAGAACTAAATGTTTCCCTGGCTTTAGGGTTTAGTAAAGCCCGGTGATCAAGGAAATAAAGAATAAAAAGAAGATGCTGACAGACCGGGATCCTGGACGAATAGAAATCAGAAGAATGATTGGAGCTCGAGTTTGCTTTCGGCGTGACACGAGCGCTGTCAAGAACCTTAACGCACTTATCGAAAACGGATGCAAGGTGTGGTTTGAACTAGAAGACTCCTCGAAGAGTCCACATCGTTAATCGTTACTACATGCGAGATACGAGCATTTTTGTTCTTGCTAGTGTAATTTAGGACTCGGCGCAAATTTCCACCGATTTGGATCTTGTGGAGTTTACATGCAGCAGTTCCGTACTTACCTACAACGCAACACTCTCCACATGAACCATTGCTTGGTGTCCTGGAGGGTACCTATCCCCAGGTACCTCACTTTCCTCTGCGGTCTTCCTGATCTGGGCAATCTCTTCTGGGCTGAGCTTGACTGAGGCCGCACCCATGTTCTCGTTATGATACTTGAATTTAAAAAGTCAACGGCATGTTTTACACTCGAAAAAGGTATCTCACCTTGATCTTCTTCGTCCCAGGGATGATAACAAAGTCCTCTCCCTGTGCAAGAATCCATGCCAAGGTGGTCTGTCCAGCCGTAGCGTTATGCTTCTTGCCAATTTCGGCGATCTTGTCAACGACAGAGAGAATCTTCGGGAAGTTTTCCGGTTGAAACCTACAACCGAAAAGAAGTTTGCATGTACAAGCTTGAATAGACTTAAATTCACGCACCTTGGAAAGTTTCTTCTGGCGTCGTCTGGAGCAAAGTCATCCGGAGAACGCTATTATATCATGAGATTCTCGGCACAAAGACCTGATAACCTCTTTGAGGGAGACATACGATTTGGCCCGTGATCATACCCCTTGCTAACGGAGAATAAGCAACGATCGTTACACCTAACTCTCTCGCAGTTTGTAGCAATGCGACTTTAGGGTCTTCGATCTCGAGAACCAAAGGCGAATACTCAATTTGAAGCGCGCTGATAGGGTGAATGGCGTGTGCACGACGTAGACCGTTCGCTGTACATTCCGAAAGTCCGAGGTATTTGACTTTGCCTTCTCTACAGATGAAGTTGTCCAGGTTTAGGTCCGCATTCGATCTAATGTTATAGGATGAACTTACTTGACCAACTCAGCCATCGCAGCAACAGTTTTCTGCAAGGTATAGTCGTGTCAACATCTACATAGATAGATCTTCCAGTGACTTACTTCAATGGGAACATTGGGATCAGTTCTATTGATATCGTCAGTAAAAAAAGATCACAGGGCCAGAATATAATCAATGATCACCGATGCTGATAGTACAAATCGATGTGGTCGACGCCGAGACGTTCCAAAGACTTTGCGCATTGCTCCTTCACGTACTCAGGTGTACCGCAAGCGCCATTAGCGGTGATGCCAAACTTGGTGGCGAGAAAGACGGAATCTCTTTTGCCACTGTGTTTGAACCTGATAACCATTTGAATATTGAGTTTAGTTCGAAGCTAGATGGTGAAGCAAAGAGACTGACCACTTTCCAATTACTTCTTCGGAGTCACCGTAGACATCAGCAGTATCCCAGTGGTTGCATCCACTTTCAAGAACGCTGTCGAGGAGCTTGATAAGGAGGATGAAAAGATAAGCGTAGATTCTTGACGTTTTTGCGATGTCATTTTTACCTTCAAACGCTCCTCGTCCGATGTACTAGCTGTAACGCTCATCCTCAAAGCCCCAGAACCGATTGGATTGACCAAGGCATTGCCAATTTTGCGAGGCGCTAAAGACATTGGTTCCAAGGTATCAGCGCTAATTGGCACTAAAAGCGAGAGGGTTGCTTATGTGTTGCTTGGAACAGTTCTCTGGTTTTTTATAGTCAAGAAGATGACCCGACTTTCGTGAAACATCTTATGTTCCAGCTCTGCTTATTTGAGTATCAATTTCGAAAGACTTTCTACCGCTTCCGTGCCGAGTAGATGACGAAAGTCTAGAATTGATACAGGCCGAGCGTCAAAAGGACAAGCTGGGACCCTCGCGAGCCACCAATAGAAAATAAAAGATTGAACTTGCTTTGACTGTTTTGGCAAGAGTGTTAGCCATCAGACTACACGGCCTTTTCGTTCGCCGTGACTAGATGAATATCTATGTAGTCAATACCTTGAGCGCCTGTGAGGATTTCAACGTTACGAGAGACAGATATAACTTACAACCAGACAGAACCAGAGTTCCAGCGGAATCCTAAACACTGATGAAGAGTCTCGTCAGACCAGAGGTAAGGACCTACTTAAAAGTTAAAGTTTGAGCGCCGAAATGGTTCAAGTTGGGAACAAGAGCACGTGATTATGGCACTACCTCCATCCCTCACTGACGCGCTTGTCCAGCTCAGGACCTTCATGGCCTTCATCTGGTACTGACCTCTCATCTTCAATGGATTATCTAGTGCTTATCCAAGAATAACATCTAGCTTGTGCCTCTGAATAGTGATTATCGAAGACTTGCGCTTTGATTTAGATGGGACCTGAAACCTGACGATTAACTGGCAACCTGGCGTTACGTTCAGCTCTTGGACCTGTCCGGTTGATAAACCTCTCGTTTCCAGAATGCAAAGCTCATAATACTACACACACACACATACTCATTACGTCAAGCATTCTTGTTCTCGCTGGTTGAGACTCGGTGCGAACCTTAGTGCGCAGATCTGTCGGTTACCGGAAGATGGGCTAGTAGTTGTTTCATTGGATTCGATGCCATTCTCAATAAACAATGGTGTCCAAGGTTCTTATCAAACAAGATTAAGCATTAAATTACCAAGGATATGTATGACAGCATTTTTTGGACAAAATTACTGTTTAGAAGTCACAGACCTATCAGGTATCAAAGTTCTGACACCAAAGTTACCGGACGCGCGGACAGTTTGTCACGTGTCTGTTACCAGGTTCCTCTTGTCAATTACGAAGTTTGGTTGGGTCAATTTCGAAGTTTGGTTGGGTCAATTTCGAAGTTTGGTTGGGTCAATTTCGAAGTTTGGTTGGGTCAATTTCGAGGTTTGGTTGGGTCAATTTCAAGGTTTGGTTGGGTCAATTTCAAGGGTTGTTCAGGTCAATTTCAGGGTTTGGTCAAGTTATTTGCTCGGGTCTATTTCGAGGGCTGAATGGAAGGTGTTACGCAGGTAAGGTAGGTTGATTTGTTAAAGTAAATAACTTCACTCTGAGGCGGCACGACGCAGTTACTTAATCATTGTTTGGCCTTGTAAGTTATGTCATGTGACTAAACGCGTTCAAGTTGTCGCGTTACGTTGTTCCCTTTCTTAAAGTTAATCCATCTGCTGTTTCGGGTCTGAGCTGACTGGATCTGCGGATTGGGGAGCTCCTCGATACTTATTCTTTTGTTTTTTTTTTTTGACAAGGATGGTAAGGATGGCTCTTCCTCGACGCGTTTTGCTACATCGGCATATACGGCCTTATTAGGCTGGGCTGGTTTCCAGGCGCTGCAACTGAAGCGCCTTCCGTCCAATATCTGACAAAACGCGTTCCTAGTGGAGTTGACCCCAAGACCAGGAGGTGAACCCCATCGAAGGTGGGTTTTCTTTCCTTTGACGTTTTTTAGTCCAAATCTTTTTTTGATTCCGCGACGGCTGATGAACCGCCTGTTATGGGAACTTCACAGGTTTCTCTCCACTCACATCGTCCGGGAATGCCGAACCCCGGGGATCTCACCTGGCGCACGACAGATGATCGAAGCAATCTACAGGTTCACCTGACGCACATTGGCTTATATAAACTCATAAACCAGACGTAACTCTGGTTCAAGGACCTATCTGGTTGGTTTATTCCCCCTCAACCTCCGACCCCGCCTTCATCGATGGCGTCTTCCAACCCGAACGAGGTGACCGAAGTTTCTCAGGTGGATCAAGACGCGGAGAAAGTCGTAGTCTCTACCGAGCAGCACTTCAACAAGGACGGAACGCACTACCAGAGCCAGTTGGGGCCGAAAGTGAAGAGGAAACACTTCTTTGCTCCTCTTGATGGTACTCATGCAGAGGCAGTCAAGAAGGATGCAGAGACCGTGGTGTGCACTCCAGAAAAAGAGGTCTGTCGCTCTACCATGAATCTTCAACAGGAATATTGCTGAACTCGGGTTGTACAGTATAAAGTAAAGAGAAAGATTGACAACACCGTCCTTCCGTTGGTTATCTGCAGCTATGTCTTCAATCAGTTCGGTCGGTTTTCTTCGGTTTCTACCCCTCGTTTGCCCAAACGAGTGCAGCCTATATTTACTATCATTATTCGCTATAACAGATCGCACGAACCTCGGTAACGCACATGTCATTGACGCGTTTAACGAAAATTTCGGTGTCACGTCGAACAACAAATGGACTCTAGCGCTCAGTATCTTCTATGTTGGCTATTGTAAATAAATTTCTTTTATGAGTCGCTCTCCATTTCTTATGCTCATTACCTATTAGGTCTTCTGGAAATGCCCGCAAACGTCCTCCAACGAAAGTATATCCGAGATCCTCTTGTCCTCAGACTCTTTCGGTGCAATACGAAATTCTAACGCGGACGTGGCTTTCTTTCCGCTCTTTTCCGCGCGAGAAGGACGCAACTACCAATTTGACTTTCTAAGACCAACTCATTCGTTATTTGGCTGGCCAACTCAGAGAAACCGAACTTTCTCAAGCTCGATTATCTACACAAAACGTTTGCGTTGGAGTTGATTGAAAGTGTGTTGACGAATTATCGTATACCGTTCAGGAAGGTATGTTCGTTTGTGGCTCTTAAGGAGGCCTACACTCATTTTCCGTTTCCTTCAGCACGCAGAGTTCACACTGCTTCTTCAACATCACCTGTGCCCTCTTCTCCTCAAAGCCCTGTCTGACCGTCCCGTATTCTCCCTTGTTCTTTGTTGCACCCGTGTCATCTTTATCCTCCTGAAACAATTCTCGGAAGAATTGCAAACTGAATGATGCTACTCATCAAGATCATCTCGGACGATGTCGACCAGTCAGATGGTTCCTATCATCTATCCAGACCTCAGTGGATGAGAGTGTTGGCCATATTATGCGAGGGTACCCCTTCGAAGGTGGGTTTTCTTTCCTTTGATGTTATTTAGTCCGAATCATTTTTTGATTCCGCGACGGCTGATGAAACGCCTGTTATTGGAACTCCGCAGGTTCTCCCTGTCCACTCACATCGTCCCACGAAAGCTCGTCTTTTCCTAGCCCCAGAGCTCGCAAATTCACTCAGCTTTCAAGAACAGATAAGAGTTCCCGGTCTTACGGGTTCCGTTCTCATTTTGGTAGATGTTCTCATATATTCATATGATTCACCTCGCTGACCGGATGGGACTGTCAGTCTAACCCCTGCTTCTCGCATTGCGCAGGGTAGCCCTGGTATCGCAATCCTCGATGGGCCGTCAGCTCATGATGTGAGTTTACTTCTGCCACACTATCCAGCTTATTGGATTCTAACTTGCCAACTCAGAATTATAAACGAGCTGTCTATCGCTCACCTCCTGCACGCTTTACTGCGACGATGTTATCTCCTGCTAAGCACGGTACGTCTATTCATTATGTACAATCAACGGCGTCTGATCAAGAGGTCGTGGATTAGGTTCAGCGTTCAATTTCGGTATGAGAATCACACCTGTATTGCGCAGAGATCGTTCTTCCCTATCTTCTGGTGGTTCCGGAAGCTCCGGCGGTTCTGGTCGGTCTAACGTCGAATACGACCTCTGGAGAAAAAGGGAAGATTGTTTATGGTTCCAGGACACGTTGGAGTAGGAGTATTCTCGTATGGCGCGAATGAAACGTAAACGTTTACTTGACGGGAAGGGCGTGAAGAAGGATGGTTTCCACCTGCAGGACAAAGCTTTTTCATGGGAATCGCTACCTCCTGGTCCTGATCCCAACTCGGTAGCCCAGGACATTCACGAGCTCATTCCTAAATTGACGAAAAAGGGTACTCTTTTCCGAGCCAGCCAGGCCACGATAGATCAGCATCAAAAGGAACTTACTGGGTTCGTCAGTGAACTCTTCAGGGATGATGTCCCTGCCTTGCTCGGCGAGCTACGTGCAGATCGTACTGTCACAGACTTTTTTGGGTACTGGAGGCGGGATTACGATTTGGACATGAAGCGCTCTGCAGTCCACGGACGCCCCAACAGAGGGTGAACCTCCATCTCGAGCAGCGTTTTCTCTTCCTATTTTTCCTCTTCCAATCTCAACGTGGATTCCGATTCAAAGTCCACTATGTCAGGTTCTTCATCCCCGATGTCTCCAAAATCGCCCAGAGTCTCAGTGACTACGGAGGCGTTTCGATATGCCAAGGCTCACAAGCAAAAGCAGAAGCAGAGAGAAACGGATTCGAACAGCTCATCTTCCCCTCGTCATCGAGTATCGTCTACGATGTCTACGTCTTCCACGTCATCTGGTTCTTCGTCTTCATCCCGAAATTCTACGAGCTCCATCACCTCGGTATCTACCTCCGCGTCTATTCCAGAGGAGGTACCTCGACAGATACCTTGACTAGTCACCCCCGTGGAACGTTTTCTCAAATCTCTCCCGGAAACTGGTTCGCCTTCCCACTCGGTATGTCGAACTTTTTTCATTGTAGGATGCGGGTCTAATGTCTAACATTTTTACAAGGTGTCCGTTTAATCAAGTCTTATGCCTGGGAGGAGTTCTATACCTCCCAAATTGGGAACCTTAGTAGAAGGGAAATCAAGACGGTCAAGAAGATAGCGTGAGTTTGATTTTTTCATATCTCAGGGAGTAAACTCTTATAACTTTCGTTTTGATAATTTCATGCCTCAGGCTAGCTCGTTCTGTCGCCGTGGCATTCTTCTCTTTCATCCCAATTCTTGCTTCCGTCCTGTCATTCGTGAGCTCTTTTTCCCGATCTCAAGCAGGTTCATTCCTAATGAGGTTTCAAGATCGCGTATTCTCTGAGTGGACTCCAGCTTAACGTCGCTGTTATATTTACCTTTCTCCAGTTCTTCAACGTAAGTCCTAATTTACCATACTCAAATGAGAAGACTGAAATTGTCTTGATACCATAGATCATCCGCACACCAACGGTGATGTTACCCATTGTCCTCTCGTCCATGTCCGACGCTCTAGTCGCTCTGGGCCGTATCCAGTCTTTCCTTGCTGCAGAAGAACTCCTAGCCTGAGAGCCTTACAAAGTCGACTACGAACGAAAACACGCCGTTCAAGTTGATGGTGATTTTACTTGGGAGACTGCAGGCAAGATAGAAGAGTCCAAATTCTCCGGTAGAGCCGACGCATGCGGGACCAGAGGTGGTCGTAATGGTCTCCAGAAACGTCAAGTACTTCAATATCTTCCCTGCCATGAACGGCTTTTGGACGCGTTACCGGTTGCAGTTGCACGTGACTGTACATAAAAGAGACTGCGCAAAGAAGACTCTTTCCCTCCGCCTTCATCAACACTCCAGACGTCGACTTCGCTACCGAAAATGACGAGCTGCTTCTCTCGCTCATGTTTCTGTCACTCAGCAAATATCAACTCACTAGCCCGACAGTGTGATACTGGTTCGCCTTTCCACTCGGACTCTGGAAGGCATAGTCACTAGCTCTCTGAGGAGACCGAAAAAACGCTCTTCTAGGGAAGCTTTATACCGTTGCAGTGCAAGAATATTCACGCCCTTGGTCTGATGGGGACGAAGATATTTTTGGATTCTTACCTCTTTGGTAAGATATACGTCACTCTAGCTTTTCTTACTCTAGATATTGACCATTGATCTCCCTTCTGCTATTTATAGACCAGTCCCCTATGCCAGCTCATCTGTTCCCATCAAGAGAGGGTGATGAGAGCGAGACAGCAACATTAGAGGGCGATAAAAAGTCGGAGAGTTCAGGGTTAACCGAAAGCCGAGCTGGTACACCCCTAGCGCATTGATTATCTGTTTCGATTGCCGCTACCATGTTTGAGGATAGGAAAGATTAGTTCGCTGGAAGAAGAGATTGCTGGTCTTGATAAAGAAGTCGTCAAAATACGGACGCAGGTGGAGATTAAGGAGGGTACAATTCATGACGAGGAGGAACAGGTTAAGAATACTGAGCAGGAAGTGCAAGAGGTAAGATTTTCTTCTTTGTCACCCGCGTCCGTATCGCTCAAGTTTTCCCACCTGCCTTACAGCTCAAGGCCTCCTTAGCGAAGCAGACCCATGTCGACAATGCAATCGCTGAGTTTGAGTCAGTGAAAGCTGCCAATAAAGCTGCCACCGACAAACTTCATGCCGATGAAGAGTTGCTCCAAATGCTTCTCGCTGGTCTCTCCTCCAAGAGTAACGCTTCTGGTGCCGGTGGGGTGGTTACATGGGCCAGATCGCGGATGCTAAAGCGCTCCAAGTCAACGCGTCTTCTGATGAGGAACAGTGTAGGGTCGAGCGTGGCACGAGCGAGAAAGAGCTGAAGGAACTCGATGCTCGATTCAAGAAGCTAGAGAAGGAGGCGGATCAGGGGCGAAAGCGTGTTGAGGAAAACAGTTGTCGCCAAGTACTCGAAACACCTTGAAGCCTGTGGCTGGAACGAGGACAAGGAGAGGGAGGGCGAAGCTCGCATCACTACACTGAAGAACGAAGGACGGGAACTTTCTGATGTGAGTTTTGTCCCATTTTGTTAACTGCCCTGTCACGTTGTAACTCAAGTACTCTTTTTCCTTTTTCCAGCGCAGAGAGCATGCCCGTCGTAACCTCGGAAGCTTGGAATTTGCCTACGTTGATCCTCATCCTGGATGGGACCGCTCTAAAGTCAGAGGTCGTATTGGCCGCCGCCTTGTCCAGCTTGCAGAAGAAGACAACCGCAAAGGGACCGCACTCAAAGTCAATGCAGGTGGTAGACTGTATCAGATCGTTGTCGATAACGAGCAAGTCAGTACTACTCTGCTCGGGACGAGACTCAAGAGGCGGGAGACTTTTGTGCCTCTTACGAAGATGAATGCTTTTGTAGCTTCGAATGCTGTGGGTCTTTTCTTCTCCATACCCCGATAGGAATCCTTTACTTATTTGTTCCTATAGAAAAAGATGCTGCCGACAAGATAGCCCCAGGAAAAGTCTGTCTTGCCCTCGATGTCGTCTCTTACAGCCCGAAGATGGCACCAACTATGGCCTATGCTTTTGGAGGTACTTTTGTCTGCGATGACTCAGACACAGCAAAAAAAGTCACCTTCTGCAGGGGTGTTAGCATTCGTTCTGTCACCCTTGCTGGGGACACGTACGACCCCAGTGGTACCCTCAGCGGTGGTTCTGCTCCTTCCTCTAGCGGAATTCTTGTCAGAGTCCAAGCTTTGCTCAACGGAATTAGCTCGCGTTCAAGGTCAGTTGTACGAAACCGAGAAGAACTGGAACGGGGACGATATGAAGAAGAGACGTGATACGTGGAAGAGACTGGCTCGGGATATGGAGATCAAGTCGCATGAGCTGCGGTTGGCTGAGGAGCAGGTCGGCGAGAGTAACGCTACGAGGGTAATCCTATCCCTGTTTCCCTCCCTGTCTTTGATTGCCATTCTTATCCTTCTTCCTCTTTTTTTTTGCAGGTCGGGGATCAAGTTGAACAGCTCAAGGCAAAGATCCAGCGATTAATAACTGGCGAGCAGGAAGCAAAGCAGAAGCAAAAGGCCGCCGCCGATGAAATCAAAAAGTTGCAGAAGGATACGGAGGAGTTCAAGAATAACAAGGACGGCAAGATAGATGAACTGAAGAGATGAACTGAAGGTATGTTTCTGCATTCGAAAATTCGGTGAACTTTGTCTAACAAGCTTTACCTTAGGCCAGCTTCTCGAAGCAAAAGACCGCCCTAAAAAAGCGCTCCGTCGAATTGAAAACTAAGCAGAAAAATCACCAGTCTGTTCTTCTTGAGCACGGTCTGTAAATCGTTGTCATTGGCTATAATTCAAACTGACAACGTTGTTAGAACAAATGAAAACTGATCTTGCCAAGCTACGCAAAGACTTGATAAGGCTGAAAGACCAGCTGGCTGTAAGCAAGGTGTGTGATCATAACCTTCTTTGTCTCTTACATTATACTCACCCTGTAATCAGGCGTCTTTCAAAAAGGCGGAAGCCAAGTTGAAAGAGGAATGGGCCGTTTTGACGTGTTTCAACAAAGAGATCAAGGACCTTGAGCAAGCTGTCAAGGATAAGGAGAAGGTCCTCACCGATATCGATAATGGTATCGAAAATGCCGATAACAAAGTCCCCAACCTCGAGAAAGAGAAGGTGGCGTGCAAGACCGGGACCGAAAGGTTGGAGCAACTCTATGAGTGGATCCAAGGATTGCAGTTTATTGTCGTGTCTCTTAAGGAAGGGCTGTTCACCAACGCTAATGTGTTGTTCAGGACAAGGTTTAGGGATGGGATGTCAGTCGTTGAGCGGACCGCTAACAGGTCCACATCTTCTCTGTACGATAATTCCTCCAATGACCGTTAGGATGGAAATCAGGGAGGAAGGCGATCTAGGAGGTAGTCGCCTTGACATGGACTGTATACATATCTATGTGTTGTGTTCTACAGCTGTAGCCTATTCATATCCTACTTAGGAAATGGAGTTAGCTCCACGTCTATAGATTGTATTCTGTTTACTTGCTGTCTCCTTTCTGTTGTTTGTAGATCCTTTATTCTTAGTTACTAAAGATTCCTAAGATTCCTGAGTTCCCTGTAGAGTCTATTGTTTGAGAATGTACTTCTTATGTCTTCAAGTATGAGTTTGCTTTTGTGTAAGGATTAAGTATGGATGTCTTCAGAGTCTGGGGGAAGTAAGGCTGTAGAAAATGATAATGATGTCACTGTCTCTGTAAAGCTTTGCCTTCTGACTACGATGACCTCTGTCTCTTATTCCTCTGTTTCTTATTCCTCCATGGAGCCAACGTTCATACCTATTCCTGAGGGTCTACAGCCCCTTGTGAGAAGTATGCAAGAGCAATGTGTTACTACTGGACGCACAAGGTCCAGAACTGAAGATAGAAAAACACATTGTTTGGCTTTGGCTGTCAAGAATCCCCAGGTAAGACTTGCTAAGTAACAGCTATAATCCTACTAATTCTTGTGAAAAGACACACAAGCAAATCCTGGATTTCATCCGCCAATGCCTCCACCTGCTTCCGCACGAATTGACGTCCCAAGATCTTTCTGACAGCCTGGCATTTTTTGTCAATTACCTGCTGGCCATAGATTTTGGAAATCGCAATGATCCCTTGGACTTCGGCAAGCAAGCTTTGGATTTTCAATCCAAAGCCATCATCAAGGTATAATTGGTGCAAGTTTAACTGCCTCTACCTCACAAATTTGACAGGCCATTGATTCCTCCAACTACTATAATGTTGTCGAAGAAATTGGAAATGGAGTACATGCCTTCAAATCAGAACATACTACTCATACTACAGACTCAGAAGATCCAGATCTGGAGGACTCAGACCTGGAGCCTGAAGTGTTTGAGTTTACTGATCCAGAAGACAACTTCCCTGCTAGTACTTCTCAGGTTATTGATTTTCTTTTTGGTTCCCCTCTCTCAGATGTGAGCATGGAATCTGCTAAAAGCATGAGTTCCATGAGCATATCTGAGGAAGATGTTCCTGACTCTGTGTACATGATGTTTTATGAATGGAAACTGAGGTTGGAAAAAAATTTTCTTAACTTCAATCCTGTAAGCATGGGCTTCTAGATTTATGACAATTTTGCTGAGAATTTCATTAGGGAACACTATCGTCTAGAACTTCCTTTGACGATCTTTTCATGATTGAAGAGACAGAAAGGCAAAAACAAGACAATTCAGGACTGCATATGAAACGCCGCAGGGCTCTGAATAGTCTGGTTAAGGAAATGAAGGAGAAAGGAATCCAGCTTCTCAAGGAGGAGGGAGGCTTTCGGAAGCTCAAAGTAAGATTCAAATTTCCAGGTGCTTCCAGATTTTTCCAGTTTGATGGTCATTTGCAGAACTCAGGCTTAGGAAAAGTCATCAACAAGATCACCTCACCAGTATATTGTTCTGATTATGCCTCAGAGCCCCATACTCTCTTTCGTGCAATCTTAATCAGGGAGCACGCACTGAGATATACTCTTGGGAATCTTCTGGAGAGTTGGATTCCTGAAGAAATGAAGAAAGAATGGGATGTTTCTGAAGACTCGAGGCCTACTTTCACTAATTCTCCGAGTCAGGTTAGTTTATCTTTTATTATTTTATGTTTATCTGAGGTGTTTCATAGCAGCAGAGGTCTATTAAAGAGGATGCTGAAGGGTTTCTCAAACTGATTGATGATGAGAAACTCCTTCTCCTGGACCTTCAACCTCAAGTTTCCATATATTTCCTGCTATCACAAGAGACTTTTGAAAAATTTTGGTACTCATGGCTGGCTCCAAATCTTGCCCACAAGGGCTACAATGTGATTATTCTTACTTTAGAATGTAATTTCTCTGACTTTTTGATTTTGATAGGTTTCTGTTGTTTCTAATGAGACTTTATATCGGATTTTCTCCTTTATTGGAGAATGGATTGTGAAGCACAATTCTATTGATGATCTGACACAGAACATGAAATTCTCTCTAGTTCTTGCCAAGATTATCAATAGAAGTGCAAGCTGGAGAAAGCTGAAGAAAGACCTTCAGCGAGAGCTGTTTGGAACAGATCCAAAATCAGTAAAAAATATTTGATCATATCTCTGGAAAAATACTAAAACTTTTATATCTAGAGGACTCGTGCTCGACATAGAAAAGAAAAAAAAGAAAAATTTGGATCTCTCCCATATGATGACACTCCGGTTCCTAGTCTTGCTCAGTCCTCTAACGAGGGGCCAAAACAGAGGGGTAACACTTGTCCGCATTGCAAAGATAAGGAGCAGAAGGATTGGTGTACTGAAATTATTATTGTTGAAGAGAAGTCAATTGAACAGCTGGAGCAGATGTGTGGAGGACAGGTTGTAGGTTGTGGAATAACCATGGTCCCTGAAAGTGAGAGAATGACACCTCTCAGTCAAGTAAGCTTTTCAACCTTCTATTCAGACTTTATACTCATTTTTCTTTCAGGAAAAGCAAGGGAGAAGAAAGAAAACTCCACCTGCAAGCCACCCTTCTCCAGCTCCTCCTATGTACCACGCAGACACTTTCAAATTGAAACGAGTATGCCCAAACCCTGAAAAAATTGCTAGGTGCAATCAGCACATTTTCCTTCTCAAGAAAAATGAACAAGATGATGAAGTGGTATATTGTTCTCAACTGAATTATATCTATAATTGTTTTGATTGAAACTTACAGCTTGACTTTGTCAAATACAAGGCATGGACCCCTGATAGATTGAACATACTCTGTGAGCATAATTCTCGAGCCTCAGCTACTACAAGCTTCCACAGAGGCCAGAAAGTAACAGGATGGGGTGAGGGTAGTATGACAGGATGGGGTGCTCGGCTACCTGCAGGTGGTGCTCCTGGCGATGGTTATGATATTTACAAGGGAATGGCAATCTCTGATCAGGGATCTGTTGAAGAAGGCATTGACTTATTTCACGATCATGCTGAGGTAGGTCTAATATCTTTTAAGCAGAAATTTTCATTTTTGGATGCATTTTTAGGACGCTCTTGTTCTTGAGGAAACAGCAAGGGTAATCCACCCTAGTTTAGTTCGAAACCTCAAGGATGATACAAAAGATTGTGGACGTGTTGGTCGATATGGGGCAACTATGTACCGTGCAGTGAATTATATTGCAGGCATTCATAGTGAGGGAGATGCTGGTCATGGACTCTGTTGTCAGTTGGAATGGTTTGGGAAGAAGGAATGGGACGAATTTGCCTTTGTCTATTTGGCATATGGAGTTTACTTTGTTACTGAGGCAAATATGCTATGGTGAGTAATTTTTGTATGTGCAGTTTTCCAGATGTCTCAGTAATATGTTCACAGGTCTTTTGATGCCAATAAGCTGCATGGGACAATGCTTCCAGGAAGAGAAACTATCCAAGTGGCACGTCTACGTGGAGGGAAAGGGTGTGGAGCTCACAAATCATCCCGAAAAAAAGATATTAACAGAGCAAAGAAACACGTTCAAGTTGAAAAGAGACAAGGTCTCAGAGAAGCAGCTATGGACTAAATACCTACTTTGCTAAAGCTCTTGATTACTATGGACTAAATACTTACTTTGCTAAAGCTGTTGATTCCACACTACTATTTTCTGTAAAGATCATGAACAGGCCATAGGATACCAAAAGAATGTTAATTGTATACTACTTGAGGAACACAGTTGTTGGGTAGCTACAGTACTAGTGAAAAAAAAAAAGAAAGTGAAGACTTGCACTGGTTCTGCTGTGATGGTACAGGTGTCAGCTTGAATGTTCAATTTGTCTACATTTTGTCTTCATTTTGAGTGTTCATAACATAAGACTTGTGTTCAGAGGGATTTGACCAGAAAAAACACAAGAACAAGATGAATATATTGTGAATATAAGTGGATAGAGAAGGTGAGCAAGGCTTAAAAACAACGCAGCTACTACAGGACTAGGTATGAGCAGATTAGAGGAACAAGCATATGAGTGGATTAGTGGAACAAGCGGATTAGCAGAACGAGTGTATGAGTGGTATGAGTGGTATAAGTGGATGGATTAGCAGAACTAGCAAAACGAGTGTATGAGTGGATTAGCGGAATGGGTGTATGAGTAGTATGAGCAAATGAGCGGGAACAGGCAGAACAAGCATATGAAATGAGCGAATGAGCAGATGAGCGGAATGAGCAGAGAGTGTATAAACAGAACAAGCAGAGAGCGTATGAGCGTATGAACGGAATGAGCGGAGAGCGGAGAGTGTATGAACGGAACGAGCGGAGAGCGTATGAACGGAGAGCGTATGAACGGAACGAGCAGAGAGCGTATGAACGGAGAGCGTATAAATGGAACGAGCGGAATGAGCGGAATGAGCGGAACGAGCGGTGAGTGTATGAGCGGAACAAACAGGACAAGCAGAATGAGCCTATGAAAATTGGAACGATTAGGTTTGAGAATGACGTCCAACACCATTTAACAGCTCTATAAGAAAATAATGAAAAATATGGGGCTTTATCTCTTCATTTCTATCCCGGCATTGCTGAATTAGATTTCTTAGGTATGTAAAGGGTATAAAACAATGAGAAGCACAAGTCTTCAAAGAGATTTGCCCGTTGCTAATCATCAAAGCGCGAAGATGGGCGTCATAGCAGTATTCTTCATCATTATCTTCTATAAGCGCCACCTGGTAAAACTTGTAAGACATGGGAACTATAGAGCAGACAACTTGAAAGTTTCATACTTTGATTTGTCGGTCTTCCAAATCATTTCGCAACCGCGGACTTCCAGTAATAGACCACAAGAACACTTGTGGCCTAAAGTGAATCTGACTAATCCCGTCTAGGTTGATCATAGTGTGAAAGGAGCCCTTAACCTCCTCCCATAGAGCTGGAAGGGGAATCCCAGTGCCCAGCAAAAACTCTCTCCAGAGACTGCCCAGTCTAAAAGGTTCGCCAAGCAACTCGCTCAGTTCACGTACGATACGCAACGGAGGCTCCATGACTCCAATCTTCAACTGAATATCTGCAAAGCTTTTGACATGACTTGTTGATAAAATGGCCAGATAACCACTCGTTCCCGATGCAAACGTTCTAATAGCCTGGCAGGAAAAAAGTCAGGCCACATAAAAACTAGAAGGAACCCATTACAAACCTTTACTAGGTCAAAGTTGTTAGCTGATGGTAGACGAAATGCTTTGAGAAAAGCCTGTAGCTCAGGGTGAAGAGGAGGCTCAATGCCCACAGCAGCTCGGTATAGCATCAGTGAGAGGGCAGCCTCATGGCCTGCAGAGTTTTGGGTAGTCATCGACTCAATCTGCATAGGCATATGATTTATGTAGAAGCTGCTGTAATCACCAAGATCTCCCTCGCTGCCACAATCTCTGAAGGCGATGAGCTTGCCATAGAGATCAGGCATCCAATCCCGAACAAATGACTCTGAAAGTGATCTGACGTCACCACCATGTAGAGCGAACTGAAGAAAAAGGGGTCCAAGAGGGTCAGGATAGTGTCCATAGAGAACCATGAGACCTGTCAACGCTCCAAATATTGCCATCTCTTCCAATCGATCCTGAGAAACGCTCCCAGCAAAAAGCATAGGCATAGAAGTAGCGGGGGCACAGTAACCACCATATACTTCGGTGAAGAACTGGCTATGCTTCTTTTGAAAGAAGGCCCAGGCAGCAGAGAGAAGTTCTGCCTCAACTCCAGTCCCAAAAGACGAAGGATGACTGGAAACACCGGTATGACTGCAAAGGAATTCAGATATAATGCAATTACAATTAAGAAAATCACATACACTTCAATCACACGTCTGGGACTAAGCAACAGAGAGTAATCGCTGCTTTTTACACAACCTCTGATGTTTTCCAAAAGATGCTGGGCAACCTCAGCAATATCCTCTCCCTCGCAACTGAACATTGGTGCTGAATCACGATGAGGATGGACAATGTCGAAAACATGTTCGGGAAAGTCTTGAAGCTCCGTAATGCCCGACATTCTTTCAGTTGGAGATGTCCAAGGCTCTTTCCAGATAGCGGCAGGAATAACATAAGGTGAACTTGCTGTAGTTGATAGCCTCGAAGACTGGGAATTGATAGGTCTAATGGCTAGTCTAGGAGCTCTTCCAGGCAGCAAGGGTGGAGGAGCGACAATTTCCTGCAGTGAAGTGAATAAGTTTTAATAATTATCAGGCGTACATAAGAGCTTACGGTCACTTCAGCTTCTGAGTCTTCAATCTCGTCATCACTACCCTCATTGCAGCTGCAATTATCCATATAGTCTTCTGGTCTTGGTATGTCTGTGTCTGATCCATAGAAGAACGGATACCAGAAACGTTCGGAAAGACACGTATGATAAGAAAGATTGTTTTGAACTCCTAATCCAGACTCCGCCAAAGAAAAGGTGCCATTTAGGGGACCGTTGACCACTGTCTTCAAATTTAAGCACTTGAACAATAACTAATGAACGAAAAAGAAATACAGACCTAAACGAATAAGAAATCTTGATCCACTAACAATAACGTGGTTTGCGACATTGACACCAACAGATCCAATACCGGCAAGGTCTTCGATAGACCAACGTGCGTTAGCATGGGTTTTGCGCATCCATACCCCGTTTCCCCGATACTGCCTCCCAGAGTTTGAAAATTCAACTAGGCTCATTTGAGGAAGCGTATTGCCCAGAGGAGTAGTGAGCGGTTCAGGAAGCTCCCAGTTAATTCTACTGGATCTCATACGTGCGGCCAACTCTCTGACGAGCTGATCAAATGTGGTGTTTGCAGATAGGTTAAGATCATAGGATAAACACATCTTGTCCAGAAAATCTGATACCAGAGTCATTTTCGAGACATGCCATGGGATCTGACCCTAAGATAACATGACAATTAAGATTTAATATTTGTTTGAACGCACTGGGATACAGTGAAATGTAACGCACTGTACCATGAAAAGCTGGAAGAATTTGACAGCGTAGACGAACACAACGGATGTCATTGTCCACGTAGAAAGCATCTGTGATTGCAGGTCGTCGACGAACAATATTAGGAACTACAGGGACAGGGGTCCCTGGGCCACGCTCTCGTGTCAGCTGACGAGAACGAGTTGACGAGGATTGACGAGGAGTTCGAGCAGAAGAAGAAGCCAAGCGATCACGGTTAACTTGTGGGACTAAGGAGCGGTAACCAAAGGATTGCATCCCACCAAAAGTTGTGGAGGCATTTGCCAGGGTAGATAGCGAAGACGATGTGGAAGACAAGGACCTTAAACCGGCTTGAGCTTCAGCCACCTGGGGAATGCTAGGGTGCCCTTGGTGGGGGGGAACTCTTGGCGATATATATGGCTGAACGGATGGAATAGATGTAATAGAAGATGTCAAAGGGACAGGAGAGTGGGCTGTGGCACTACTCTGAGTTGGAGCTTGGTTATCTGGAGTACCATTTGTTGGGGCCGTAGCGTAGGAGGAAAGAAAATCGCGAAACCCTGGAGGCTGAACTAGGGATGGAGCACCAGAGGGGACAGCAGAAGGGCTGTGAGGGACTGGCAAACTTGCTGAAGGTGCAGCAACAGGTGTAGAAGCTGGAGCACTGGGGGTAACTGCCGTGTTGGAGGCAGGCTGATTAGTCTGGAAAAAGGATTGCAGCAATGCATGCGCAATCTCTGGAGTAATTTGCAATGGTAGGTTTGGATTAGAAGCCATGGAAAACGGGAAATAAAGAGACTATAAAGAGCGTTGGACTATCAAAGCAAGAGGGGAGGAAACAAAAGACTATATGCGACTATAAGTGAACGTCCTCAACCCATTCATGTCATGAACTTGTGTCACGAACTTGTGTCATGAACCTATGGATGTCATGAACTTGTCGGTGTCATGAACTTGTCGGTGTCACGAACTTGTGGGTGTCATATCCCTTGCGATGAAGAGAGCAACATGTCTGTCATTACAAAGTGGCAAAAAAATTAGAATTCGTCAAGCAAGCACAAGTAAATTGGAACTATTTAGGAGAAAGAACAAGAAATAAATATAAGTCCTTATATTAGTGCATAAATCTTGAGTTGTTGGACTGGACGTCTCCGTCATTATGAGGCTGGAGTTTATGAAGAAATTGTCTTTATCAGCAATTTATTGGCAACTTTAAGCCTGAGTCGGTCACTGATATGGTCTTGTTTGGACCAGAAGGCATTGACCCTGGCCCAGTACTGAATAACAGCTGATTGTGGGCGCATGTTTCTTCCGCAACCAGCCGTGTTAATTGCGTGGCATGTTGGCCCACTTTACTTCACTGTTCTTGCAGACATGGAGACAGCCTCTGAGAAACATTGTGGATGAAAAGCGACAACGGAAAAGCGACAACGGAAAAGCGACAACGAAAAGCGACAACGAAAAGGCGACAACGGAAAAGCAACAACGGCAACGAAAAGGCGACAACGGAAAAGCGACAACGAAAAGGCGACAACGGAAAAGCAACAATGGAAAAGCGACAACAGAAAAGTGACAGAGGAAAGAGAGAACCAAAAGCGACAACAGAAAGGCGACAACGGAAAAGCGACAACAGAAAGGCGACAACGGAAAAGCGACAACGGAAAAGCGACAACAGAAAGGCGACAACGGAAAAGCGACAACGGAAAAGCGACAACGGAAAAGCGACAACGGAAAAGCGACAACGGAAAAGCGACAACGAAAAGGCGACAACGGAAAGGCGACAACGGAAAAGGCGACAACGGAAAAGGCGACAACGGAAAAGGCGACAACGGAAAAGGCGACAACGGAAAAAGTGACAACGGAAAAGCGACAACGGAAAAAGCGACAATGGAAGAGTGAGAAAGAAAAGCGACAATGGAACGACAACGGAAAAGCAACAACAAAAAGCAACCACGGAAAAGTAAGAACAAAAAGCGAGAAAGAAAAGCAACAACGGAAAAGTAACAACGGAAAAGTAACAACGGAAAAGCGAGAAAGAAAAGCGACAACGGAAAATTGAGAAGGAAAAGTGAAAACAAAAAGCGACAATGGAAAAGCAAGAAAGAAAAGCAGTTGGTGTAGTAGGTCTCTTGTCAATATTTACAATACTGTAAAGTCTGGGTGTGGTTAGAAATTTGTAGCTCACGTAACCTGAAAAAGATATAGAAGTCTAATTAGAACTAAGATGATTAAGTAGAAAGATTATAAAGGAAAGGAATTCTGTTACGTAGAGAGAGGATCAAAGACCCAAGGTTTAGGATATTATAAAAAAGAAATAGGTCACATAAAAGACATCTCTCTGCCAGTATCAATCTCCAGAGGCTCGAGAATTCCAGGGAAATAATCCAAGCTTATGACATCTGCAGGGTTGGCACAAGCAAAGACGGGTCAAAGATGAGCAAATCAGAGATAGGGGCAAGCTCAGCATTCGAGGGGACAAGAGCGTCTGAGAGCTCATGGGTGTCATGAGCATGCCAAACAAGCTGGGACTCTGAGTAGACAGGAATATGAGGGAGCTGGGTCTGTTCAGTTTCCTCAAAGAAAGGAACATGATAACTAGGAACGCAAGCAGGTGCAAGAATGACAGGCTCATCTAAAAGACAGGAACAGGAATAAGTTACGGTTTAGAAAATGAAGAGGTATAGTACAGTACGCACTGTCATTGTCACTGTCGGAAGGAGCAGAATTGATAATTGAAATCACCAATTTTTGTAACTGCTTTTGAAAGGAGCTACTGTCATCCTGAGCGTTGAGAAGGATTTGCAGAGTATATGTGGTTGACAAATATTCGCTCTTGTCAGAACTGTGAGTTTGTAGAAAAGACTGGGTAGCCTGCCGATAATAACGAGACTCAGAGGTTCGCTCCTGAACTATTGGATGAATAAACACGGAGTCAGGCTTGGCCAAAGTGCCGACAGGTTTGTGTCCAAATTTGTCTTGAACAAGGCTCGGAGGGGTAGTCAATATCTGAGTTGTTGAAAGTTGGATGTGGGCGGCATCAACAGAAAGACTGTCGCACAAAACAAGGGTCCAGGGTATCACTCCAGACCCAATCTCCCAAGATTCATAAGGAGATGTTGGGATGGTGGTGAAATGGTTTTGCAAAGCTCGTAAAAGAATATCTGTTCGAGCGTAAAAAGTTCTTCTCCCAGAATGCAGCTTGGAAATCGAACCAGCAGGAGGTAAGGGTAGGTTGAAGAGTGTGATCACATCCACAAACCCATTGGTGTCATACAAAGACACAACAATTGAGAATCTTTTCTCTTCCTGGTCGGTTTCTGTTAGTATAAAGTTCAGATTTCAGTTCCAGCCGTAAATGGTCAAAAATGACAACGCAAGTACCTGAAGAATTTGGGCTATTCATATGCTTGACAGTGTGTGTGCAATATGCTTGAGAGAGAGAGAGCAGAGAGCAGAGAGCAGAGAGCACGATATGCATGAGAGAGAGCAGAGAGCACAATATGCGCACGAGAGAGAGCAAAGAGCACAATATGCGCACGAGAGAGAGAGAGTGTGTGGAGAGCACAATATGCGCACGAGAGAGAGAGAGAGAGAGTGGAGAGCACAATATGTGCACGAGAGAGAGAGAGCGGAGAGCACAATACTATGCGCATGAGAGAGAGAGAGCGGAGAGCACAATACTATGCGCACGAGAGAGAGAGAGCGGAGAGCACAATATGCGCACGAGAGAGAGAGTGGAGGGCACAATATGTGCACGAGAGAGAGGGAGCGGAGGGCACAATATGCGCACGAGAGAGAGAGAGCGGAGAGCACAATATGCGCACGAGAGAGAGAGAGAGAGCGGAGGGCACAATATGCGCACGAGAGAGAGAGAGCGGAGGGCACAATATGCGCACGAGAGAGAGAGTGGAGGGCACAATATGCACAACAGGAGAGTGCAATATGCACAAGAGAGCGCAATATGTGCCCGAGAGAGAGAGAGGAGAGTGCAATATGCGCACAAGAGAGAGAGAGGAGAGCGCAATATGCGCACAAGAGAGAGAGAGAGGAGAGCGCAATATGCGCACAAGAGAAAGAGAGAGGAGAACGCAATATGCGCACAAGAGAGAGAGCGAAGGGCACAATATGTGCAACAGGAGAGCGTGATATGTACCCGAAAGAGAGGAGAGCACAATATGCGCCTGAAAGAGAGAGGAGAGTGCAATATGCACCCAAAAAAGAGAGAGGAGAGTGCAATACAGGATTGCAGAAGAGAAGATTAAAGTGGAAAGAGAGAGTGGCGAGTGGCAATAATTCAACAGAAAATAGCAAGTCACGCTCAACAACTTCTGTTTTTGTCGGTACATTTGTTTTGGCTACACGTCAAGACTTTCCGGGCTTTACTCCATAATACAACTCCAGTGTTTACTCTTTCGTCGTATCCTCTTTTTGCTAGGTCTCTTGCTAGTACTCTCCAGGATATGTCTAATATTGAGTTTGACCCCCAACAGGGCTTGGTCGGAAACACCATCAATGTTCATATGACGGAAGCCGACTTGGAGAACTTTCCTGATGCACTACGTTCATATGGGGCTGGGTTCATAGATGCTGTTCAAGGAGCTCTGGCAAATGTTGGTGTTGATACATATTTCCTTAGGCGTCTGCGTGAAGATTTGGAAGAATTCCAGAATGTTGTCAATCAGGTGAGATTAGATCTTGTTCTCCAACTCGGACAATAAAACAAAGCTTATTCTGTAGCATGCATACCGAGTTCTGCCTGCTGAAGAAGCACGCACCTTGCAGTCAAGCATTTTGCATATGCAGCACGATATAGCAATCAGACACAAAGAAGTTCTTGAAATGTCACACAATGGCAGGCCAGACACCGTGCAAACCCATCATAATGGCCGACGTGGACGTCCAAGAATAGAGATTGAGCCCGCAACTCTAGCTCTTGGATATCGAACCAGACAAACTTCACAAATCGCCCATACTTTGAACGTAGGACGGAGGACAGTGAGGCGGAGACTAATAGAGTTGGGGATTGCTCAACCTGGGATGAATCGACGTCAGATAATGACAAACAGGCAGAGGGAGAATAACAATACTCAAGACATACTGGACGAAGATGCCAGCAGTGATGACGTCAATAACTTTAACCCCCAAAACCCTTCAAACCTGCCATGGCCGCCATCTCTCCCTCCCTCACACTCTTATCTGTCCAACCTTACTGATGACGAGTTAGACAGACTTGTTGCTGGTCTCCGCGTTTCCTTCCGAAATGCCGGTGTTCAAATGCTGGATGGCTCCTTGCGGAATCTTGGACACATTGTTCCTCGTGAACGAATACGTTTGGCCTTAGGTCGAGTAAGCCCTGTTCATCATGCATTTGGACGCATACGGATCCAACGGCGTGGATATGAGGTACCAGGTCCAAATGCTTTATGGCATCATGATGGACAGCATGGTATGAGTAACTAATATGCACGTTTACAGAGTAATAATATTTTACTTCCCAGGTCTGATCCGTTGGGGAATTGTCATACATGGATTTATTGATGGCTATTCGCGTCTTATTACTGGGCTGAGGGCAAGTAATAATAATTTTGCAGCAACAGTTCTTCATCTTTTTCTTCAAGCCGCTGCCATTTATGGTGTACCTTCCCGTCTGAGAGGAGATCATGGTGGAGAGAACTTACATGTAGCGGCTTGGATGGAATTTCATCATGGGCAAGATAGAGGCTCCTACATTTGGGGCAGGTGCGTGATATTATTATCATATTTTTCCACATATTAACAAACTATTACTTAGATCTGTTCATAACGTCAGGATTGAGCGACTTTGGGGGGATGTAACAGCTCAACTTGGAAACACGTGGTACCAGCTCTTTATGAGTCTGGAACTGCATCACGGCTTGGACCGGAACAACGTCAACCATCGCTGGCTTCTCCAACATCTTTTTCTGCCACTACTCAATGAGCAGCTTGAGTTTTGGGCTCAAAGTTGGAATAATCACAAAATCCAAATACGTAATGGACCAAATCGCTCCCCTATAGACATGTTTGGTTTTGATATGCTAGTTCAAGGATTCCGAGGAACTGATTTGACTCTGTCTGAAGCAGAGATGGAGGTCTATGGAGTCGACTGGGAAGCTTTGCAGGATGAAAACATTACGCAGTCTCAGGAACAGAACAACCCCATCCAACTCCAGGAGCATTCAGATCCTTGGCTCCAACGAAGAGGTCCTCCCTCTAATCTGAACCATGTTCATATAGATCCCCCTGAAGGTCCGATGACACTACCACAGAAAGATATTCTGGATGCGACGGTTTTGCAATGGCGAGGAATGACAGAAAATGAACTTGTTAACACTTGGAGACAGGGATTGATTTGTGCACGCTCTCTTTGTGGAAACATTTTTTAGCTTTTCTTAGTAGATACTTTTACCTAGACTGCGAATAGTTTTCATACCAAACGAATCAATTGAGAACCTAATTCTACCATCTACTCCCAGACATGCTAGGCTTGAAAAATCACTACTTGCAAATCCTCTTTTTAGAGCCTGCACATAAAAAGAGAAAATGGCAAGCGCATAGTACGCACAAATGACAGCAATGCAACCCATATGGTTGGGTAGATACAGTAAGGCAAAGGGCATTGAAACGCATGGCACTGGGGAAATACATGGCTTAGAATAGAACAAAAATAACAGGTCAACACGTACCAGTAGCTTGCAGAGAGCAGTTACAACGCGTGCAAGTTGTTTGGGGAAAGCAGTTACGACGCGTGCAAGTTGTTTGGGGAAAGCGGTTATAACGCGTGCAAGTTGTTTGAGGAAAGCAGTTACAGCGTGTGTAAGTCGTTTGAGGGAAGCGGTTACAACACATGCGAGTCGGTCAAGGAAAGCAGTTCCAATGCATGCAAGTAGTTTGAGGAAAGCAGTTACAGCGCATGTGAGTAGTTTGAGGAAAGCAGTTACAACACATGCGAGTAGTTTGAGGAAAGCAGTTACAACACATACGAGTAGTTTGAGGAAAGGCAGGACTGGATATCGGTTGAGGAACATCAGTGACGAAAAGATGAAGTGCACAAGCTTAACCTCTACGGCGGAAATTGTTCAAAAAGAGCGCTAAACCATGAGTAACAAGTATATCAGCATATGAGTGTAAAGTCACTTACAATACTCTTGTAGACTTGTCTCCTTCTAGTCTCACTTTGGTCTGATTCACGAGCGTATGTCGAATGTATGTCGGACTTGATAGTATAGTTGTATCATTTTGGAAAGTCCAACGTATCAGTGAGCGGCATGAAGTGCTTTCGGACAAGCTCTGGGACATCAAAAAGATTTGCAGACCTGGAAGAAAAGGCGCCAGTCATTCAATCACATTCAAGGAGGAAGAACCTTGGTCTAGAAAGAGGGGACCGCCGACCGGTAATCGCTGGGCTGTTGCAGATCACAGGACCTGGCTGTAGCCAAATATACCACAACCAAAACCTAGTCGTTGACAATGCCAATCTCGGAATTGTGATCATTGATCATCCCTAATAGATTTTGCTGACCTAGAAACGGGTAAGAAACTCCTTTGAAGTTCATCATTCAACCTTCACAAGCTCTTACTTAACTTGAATGATGGCTGGATCTCACCTGCAACTTACACACTGGTTATGGACATGACGCGATCTCAACATTACCCTGATATCCTCTTCATCCTACCCTTAAGAACTTTGCTAATTCAAACTCTCTCACTACGTTTCTCAAAATTTCATAGATTAACCATATACTTCATACTCATTGGTAATAAATTAAGGTCAAACTTGTCCGAGAGATATATATACATTCGACTTCGACAATTGACAGACACGGACGATTAGCAACTCCCATGGCTGACATTGCCAATTAGCTGACATAATTCTCAAACAACCCGACATCAATTGGACATAAGCAAGTTTGATTGGATTTAGGGCCTCAAATTCTCAAGCGGAATTGGATCAACCGTTTGTCCACTTGGACATTGTGTTTTTGTCCAAAAACTGGGGTCATATGTCACGCTTGAAAGATCGGAAAAAGTGAAAAATGGGTTGAAGTATCGGAAAATAATTTTGGCCCTTTTCAAACAGCATAGGTGACGGACAAATCGAGATGTGACAATGCCAAAGATGCAGCAAAACTGAATTTTACATGCCGTTGTGTCATCATCTCAGACTTCACAATAGTCAAATTAATAATGAACGAGGGAAACAGCTGCACAAGCAGTCGCACAGATAGAATCACAAATATGGAAGGCACATGAAATTAAAGACAACGGGGAAAGAAGAAAAAAGAGAAAACGGCCTGGATCCACGTATAGATACATTGTATCATCCTGAGTACATCTGTATCCATTCAGCGTCAACCTCATCCTTTTGAGACTTTCCGAATCACTCATTTACACCCATTCCCCTGAACAATACTTACCCTTTCCTCCGGTAATATGAACTTCCACAAGAGCAACCGCACGGTCGAATAAAATCATAAAACCTGAATTGTTCGCACCCCGTTATCCTTCGAGAACTGTTCTCAAAATCGAAGCCATCACCGTAAGAAACAATTCTGAGTTACAATAAAATATTTAGTAACAGGTTAAGACAGACGAGTGCGAGCTGGGTTGGATGATGCGGCGTGGAGTACTAACGGAAAGAGGAGTATGAGAAGGAGGACAGGACGAGACTCGCCAATAATATTAGGGATATATGATAGAAAATGTTGGACAAGCGACTGCAGAAGTTAGAGAGGCAGCGAGCTCAGTTCATCATTCTTTTCCTCCCCTCCACCTATCCTCATACTCATTCCGCGTATTCCATGTACCCCACATTCTCAATCCCTCTTAATTCTCATGCGACCATAAAAAGTGCCAGCACTGCGACTAATCTCATATGCCTTTATGAGCCATCCGATGAATGTTGCATAATAAAAATAAACCCCTCTGTATCAGTTGGATAAAGCGAACAATGATAACGATAAGAGCTGTGAGCAGAGTTTGTTTCGATGGTGAGGCGGACGAGGGTTAAGAGTGGGGGGTATGGGATAGAGGGCCGAGGGAGGAGAGGGAAGGAAGGATGGTGGGATAAGAGAAGTTTTTTTCCAACGGATTTTGATGGATAAATGTCGAGCGTGCTCTAGGGAGGGAAGAGGTAAAGGGATAAGTTAGGTATGGGTAATGGGAAAAGAGGAGAGATAAAAAGAAGGAACGAGGGAGGATTACTCTAATGTGAACAAGAAAACTGAAAAGGGAACACAGTGTACATTGAAAAGAGCATCACAAGGAAGAGGGCAAAAAAGACGAGAACGCACCGGTTCCTTGACTTGATTCAACAACGCTGCCAACCTATGTACAGCTCGACTCCACCTGAGAAATCTTGCGTTGTTCGCCTTCGACTGTACTAGTCTCACCTCGCACGTCTCTTTCGGATTTTTCGATACAACCCTACACGATTACCACTCTGTTCTGGTGGGCCAATTGAGAACATTGTCGGCTTGGGGACACCTTCAGAGGACTCTAAGTACTGTTTGTTTTTGAGTAACGGTAGCAATCTCATTTCAATAGTCTGGGAGCAAAGGAGGAAGAACAAACGATGCAAATCACACATACCTCAACGCCGATCAACACCGATCTTGTCTCTATAAGCAGCTTCAGCTGTAGGAATCCATGCGCATCTCACGCTTGGAGGTGTCTTTTAGGAGTTGACGTACTTGGAAGCTTCGATGAGCGCACGAGCTGAGTCGTTTGAGTTTGATTCGAAAAAGGAGGAAGGAACATCAGTTGTACGTGTGCGCGTCTGTTTTTGAATCTTTGATATTAGCGAAGCCGACATGTTAGGGAGGAAAGACAAATGGGATCTTTGAGAAATACGGAGAGAAGAGGATATATGCACAGAGTTGGACCTGAGCCTGAGGATGCAACGCTAGACTTGTCGATTCACTGGGCAGATACGTGAGCACAAAACAAAGACGTCGAATTGAAAGAAGCGGATGATGTCATCGTTCGCTTCTCAAACATCAATCCATCATGCTCCTCCCACCAGTTAGTTGTAGCGCTCATCGATTCATCACTGTCTGGCCTTGTAAAACATACGCTATAGGTAGACTCGGGGCTAGCGCTAACACCGCATCTGGTGATTCTCAAAATTGTGTGCGCAAGTGTACTTTTTCGAAACCTGTCCGTGCAAGCATCATTGTGTTGGCTGAAACGGTTAATGATCGCAGCCCCCTATACAAAGGCAACATCAAAGAAGTCAAGCACGCTACATACGAGTCCCGAATGTTCCGAGCTCTTCTGCCCATCTCCGCTGTTTCAACACATACATGTTCATCAGACTTCTAAACTTGGAACGGACATTTGGACGTACCGCATTCGCTACCTCTATAAAGAAACGCAATGATCGAGTTGACGAGGAACATCGACACTGACACACTCCAAGTATCAAAGATGTTCGTTTTGCCCTCCCGCAGAAAGCCTTGACTTGAGTTTTATCGTGTACGGTTCCATAGTCCTGGATGTCATTCCTCCACGCGCGGTTCAACAACTTAAAATAAATCATGGAGCAACCTTCTCCAGCTTCCTAAAAAGATACTTATTCATCTGGAATTTTTACTCCTTGAAGTCGCTGCCTGCAGGAAAAACTGAACTTGGTGATCTGCAAATATCCTCAATATTTCCGTAACAAAACTCGAATGGCGTGCTCTGCAGACATGGACGATACCGCAAGGTTCACAAAGATGGAGTCCGATGAATTGATAGAAGTCCTAACAACAAAACCGAGCTATATATGCATGCGGTAGGTGTCCAGAAGTTACAACCGTGGAGAGGCGTTGTCACCAACCTAGTCCCTTGTTCAAGATATTGCTTCTTCCTATTTTCATACCTGAATGTTCAGACGACCTAGTACTGAGCGCTGACCCATTGGCGCCTGGCTCACTGGCTCGTTGGCTCAGCTTCAGGGTGAACAAATATGGCTAGGATCTACAAATCAATCTGTGTTGCCGGGCTCACGATAGTCACGGAGACTTCTTGACATCGAATCATTCCAGCTGTTGATTGCAAGAAGTCGTTCTTGTATGTAGCGTTAACGATTATCCGCAGCGGCTGATGAGACGCACCATGTGAGTTATGGAAATCATAGGCCTACCAAAAGCCTATGTCATCCTTCTGCAAGAATGTGTCTCAGAACATTGCATCTCTGCCTTCTACCACCACAGACGCTTAGCCCAAAGTACTCTCAATGTCTCTGGATCGTACTGACTCGGATGGAAACAACTCGGGTACCGCTGGTCTTACACGTGGTGAAAGCCCTCAGGCTCCTGTGTCCAGAGATAGCGATAAGTACTCGGACACTGCCCGGAACCGCCCACAGAGTACTGTTAGCTCTAACAGGGAAGAACCCCAGGGCACCTCCATGCCCATACCACCTGGTGCTTCCGCTTCTGCGTCAGCTAGTCCTCCTGATTCCGCACTAGCTAGTCTTTTTGCACAAGAGAGTAACCGTCAACATAATACTGTGTCTTCCGATCACGAAAGTGCCAATGATCAGAAACAAGCCAACAATACAGGCGGCTTTACCCAAGCCGCTCGTCAAAAGCGGTCCAAGAAGCACCCACTTCTAGGTCAGCGCCAGGCGTTCACAGGTAACTTAGAATTCTTCAAAAATCAATTTGCACTAAATAGTCAAATAGGACCGGCCGAAACATATGACTATACTGAGATGTTTGAAGAAGATAAACCGTACACGGAGATGGGTCCCAGCGCAAGAGTTTGGAAGGTGTACAATCAAGAGATTATTAGGATTGATTCGGACAGAATTGAAGATTGGAGGGACGGATTAGATTCTCTTCTAGTTTTCGTGCGTAAATCTTATTTCATTGCTTTTGTACTCTGCTGATCATGATCATAACATGGGATTTAGGCTGCACTATTCTCTGCGGTTATTACCACTTTTGTTGTTCAGACATCCACAAACCTTCAGCCAGACTGGGGGGAGGTGACTGCAAATCTTTTGGTGGAGCTTATTCTTGTCCAACGTGCCGGATTCAATGGGACTTCAGTCAATTCCATTCCTCCATCCCAGCTCACCCCTTTCTCCACATTCACTCCTCGTCCTTTGGATGTGGCCATTAATGCACTCTGGTTCTTCAGTCTTGCTCTCAGCCTGTCCACTGCTCTTGCTGCAATCATGTGCAAGCAGTGGATCCATCAGTACACCATCATGCCCTCTACTGACTCCCTTAAGGAGAGAGTACAAGTTCATCATTTCCGGTTCATGGGCTTGGAAAAGTGGCATGTGGCTGGTATCATTGGTCTCCTTCCTACATTTGTGCACCTTTCACTAGGTGTATTCTTTGTGGGCCTTATTATATTCCTTCATGACCTCAGCCTCATCATTGGAATAATTGTGGACCTTGTGGTAGTCCTCACCATTGGGTCATACACTGTTGTGAATTTCCTCCCAATTTGGCTCATAGACTGTCCATATAAAACGCCCTTGACATCATATGCCTTCCATGCTGCTCGGGCTCTCTATCATATCATTGGGAAATCTTTTCACACAGAGACATCACTTTTTGCTGTTGAAAAGAGTGCCATCAGTCAGGAACCACATATTGTCTGTGACATATTGTCATGGTTGATGTCCTCCTCATCCAATAACTCTGTCCAATCTATTGCTATGGATGCACTTAGCAATCTCCCACCCTGTCAAATATCCATATTCAAGAAGGAGCTCCCATCAGATCTCAAGTTAGAAGAGACTTTACATCATCATGCTCTTCAGTCCACTACTGTATCAGAAAGCTCATATGGGCGAGCCATTCGTGCTCTTGTCCGTGTGATCAACCTTGATTCTGACTTAAAACCTTACCAAAAACTCTTCCCACTCCCTGACCCTCTAAAATCTTTTGTTCTGAAACCACTGGATTCTGATCTCTTTGAAGCTATTGGAGACAGACTGTTTGCTGAAGTGTGGCTTGGGCCATGTGTCATTCAAAAAGCACTGAAGGACAGTGATGGTTTCAAGTGTGAACCTCTACTTTGGTGCTTCTATTTTGATTACCTAGAATCCACCAAGGATTCATATTTCCTACATAAATATTCTTCAGAATTGGGCATAGACATCTTTTGGAAAATGGCTCAATCAGTTTTCTCTGCCATTTCTATTGATGGACTCAAAAGAGCCAGCTCCTATGACCCTAGGAAGTTGAGGTGGTCCCAATTCATGTTGGATCCACCAACAAATCCTAATAAATACCAAAAATTCGGTTTTAAAGAGATGACCAGTCCATATACCATTTGGGAATTCTTCAGTACCTACCCAGCTCCTTTTCTCGTTCAGCACATCTTACCAGTGTTCAAGAAGAGGTATGATGGATTGACACTGTCACCGTTACCCCTAGTTGAAGACCTGGACCCAGATTTCTTGCATCTTTTGCATTATATCACTGTCAATCCAGTAGCTTGGAGAAAGCATCCAGATGTTGCCTCTGCTGCTATATCAAACCTTGTGCAGCTTGTATCAGCTAAAGAGGGGGAAGACCAGAGAAAAGCAACTGAAATCCTTCTCATCATCTGGACTCGGATTCTTCTTTCTCCAGACTTTTCTGATCATCACCTGATGTGCAACTGGTCTACAACAATGAGAGACCTACTTGACAAGTCTATCAACACTCTCCATGGTTTTGACAAAGACTCTACGGAATTAATTGCCAAGGTTGTAATTCGCGGTATAGCAGCTGCAGGCCGCATTCCAAATTTTAGCAAACGGCGTGCACTGGACTGGCTCTGGGACGAGCCAAAACCGTCTAGCATGGCAGAGGAGCTCGCATGGAACTGCTTTTCCATTATGTCAAAAAAAATGGATTCTGCCCTCACAGAGCATCCTCAATGGATCCCTCCTCTCTGGAAGACACTGACTGAGCAAAAGGTACTCAGTCTCAGTGTGGAATCCATGAAAAGAGAGACAAGGAAGTGGTTATATGAAGTGCAGCAAAACTACTTGGCCGGGTTAGCACCACTGCAAAAAAATTCGAGTGGAGGTGAAGAAGTTTTCAGGGAGAAGGCTATTGCGTATATCTCAGGGAAGGAAACGGAGCCTCTTACTTCCCTTTTGAGGAGTACATTCTTCCGTGGTAGTGATGATCCACGTTGGAACTTACAGGAATCGATGCGTAGTTTGGAATGGCTTGCTCAACTCAAGACATCCGAGAACGCGGACGCGAATCGGATTCCAAAAGAGAAATGGTTGCCTTGTTTGAAACAGGTGGAGAATGAGCTTAAGCGCGAGCGGGAAGAAGTGCCCTTTTCATGGGAAAAAAAACCATTCGAACGAAACTTGAAAATCCTGAGGGATCTCCGAGAATATATTACTGGGGATACTACATTGGTAAGACTTCTACCATTTCTATTCCAGCTTGTACATATATGCGACTCAAACAATCTGTCTATAGCCTCCGAGTCAAAAAATAACTGACTCGCAGTTCTCAAGATCCTCAAGATCTCAAGGACTCAAGACCAAACGTTCTACATGGCGAGTTCTGCCATTTCGTTTCAGATTGAGGAGATCGAAGCGCGAGCCGGGTGATGAGGAGATGGGAATTGCGATGCAGTCGATGTCGACGCAGAGGGAGGTTGACGCAAGAAGTTCAGAGACGGGGCAGTCGGGAACGGACGCATCAAGAGACAACGGGTCGGATGCTGAAGGTGGTAACGAGACGACAAGTGCAGATCGACGTGAAGTTGGACAGGCGGGGAGTAGCCGAGCCGAGGACTCCGGAAGGGGACAGACGGAAGGGCAGTCGGAAACGGGAGAGGTAGTGGGCGCAGAGCGGTCACAGACGCCAGACAAACAGGGTGATCATCTATCTGGTGCTCCAGCTGGAGGCGGAACGGCAGATGGAGGGAACGAAGACGCCGGTGAAGCTGAAGGGGACATAGACAAAAGTGTTGATAGTTGGCTTATGGACAATCAGTCTCGGGCAGAAGGTGACAGGACGGAAGGGAAGAGAGAGAATACAGAGACGGGAGCGGTAGCTGAGGATAGAACGTCGAAGACAGAAGGGTATGAGGACGATGGGGCGAAGGATGAGACGCGTCGCGAGTCGAGGAGTGAACCGACTTCCAGCGCTGGAGAGTCGGGAGTGGACGAAGGTGGCAATCAGGGTACGGATACTGAGCAACATGTAGCTCGTAGGACCGGCGGACTCGATGAAGGGGGTAACTTGGACACGGGAGGCTCGGCTGGATCTGGAGCACTACAAGAGGAAGTCTCTGGGGACGACGGGGCACAGACTGCAGCTACCGGAATGCTATCGACTACAAGCTCTCATGACGAAGACCCAAAAGTAGACAACAACAACGACAACCAAACTTCAAATGTCCAGTCCCAGACCGACAGCGGCAGGACAGAGAGAGAGGGCGGAAGTCTACACACTAGGGACTCACCTGAAGACGGATCTAAGGACGATGCGACTCACGCTGGTAGTCGTGTAGAGATGGCGGGTGGAACGGACATTATTGGTGACTCTGGCCCAGAAGCTGGAGGTCGGGTGAACGAAGTCGTTAGTGGTACGGACAACGACATCGAGGACAGCGAGCAAGAGGAGAGCGGCCCAAATACGTAGACGAGTGATGGCGGTTGCGGACCATTTGCAATTCGTAATACATATGACGATACATATGACGATACATACACGAACAGTCTCATTGTATTTACGGCTTCTTACTTTTATATCTGTCCCAGTCTTAGCCAGAGTTCAGACTACTATACTTATTTCCTCTCGAGAAGAGACACACTGAGATGTGAAAAAAGAACGACCAAGAGACATAAGCGACTGGACGTGTTCCTCGATTCCGAAAAGGGTACATACGTGTGAGGTACATACTTATTATTTCACTTTGCATGGAAGACAAACGTTTGAATGCTGAGAGCTTGTGCACTAATTATCAGAACCTCCACCCTTTATTTCGATTCAATTGTAAAGTCGGAAGTCCTTAATCATGTACCTCTTCAGTCCACAAGAGCTTTATTTCATCATAGTGGACCATGTACAGAACATATATGTACTAGATAAAGGCCTGTAAGATAAATCCATTTCATTACAAAGAACAGTGCAGTATAGTCAAGAAGGGAAAAAAAAGGTCGTCAAAACACAGCTGCAGGGGTACATACACAACGTGATTACATGAAAGGGAAAAAACATGGAAGCGCAAGAAAAAGAAAAAAAGGTACATAGCCTACATCTATAAACTTAGACCTAATAGTCATCAAGGTATTCACATGCATATTTTCATCTGGCGTGTCACAGAACTAGAAAGTTCTCAACCGTATATGTAGATCTGCTCATTGCTCTCCCTCCAAAGCCCTAACAATCCCAAACGCCGCTCCCGCAGCAATCCCTCCAACAAGCAACGTGCTCACCGCTCCCCAAACGATTCCATAAGCCGAATTACTAGCGCCCGTCACCTGCAGTGCCTTGATCGCTCCAAAGATCAAAAGCACGACACCGGTGACGATGCATGAGTAGACCAGAGCGGTTTGGGCGTGGGGGATGAAGAAGTAAGGGAAGAGAGGGATGAGACCGCCGATGAGGTAACCCATGCCGATGGTGAATGCGGAGATGTAGAGGCGGCGCCGGCGGGAAGAAGCCTCAACCCCGGAACCACCATTTTTACCCAAACTTGAGCCGTCAGAGCTCCTGACTTTTTTACCCGTTCTTGCATCAAGACCCCCGTTTTTGCCCTCAGGTTCCCAGAAATTCCAATTTTTCTGTATTAAATTTCAATTTCATGAGAGATCATAGATTACCAGAATACACTTTTTTTCCACGAAAGCAACAAGAAAGAAAGGGTGTATCAAACCTTAGACTTGAAGCTTGAAGTTTGAATAGACAGGTGAAGATGAAACAATCAGATTTAGTACACATCTGGAGTGAAAAGCAT
The DNA here is from genome assembly GCA_004369135.1 of Dendrothele bispora CBS 962.96. Classification (NCBI taxonomy): domain Eukaryota; kingdom Fungi; phylum Basidiomycota; class Agaricomycetes; order Agaricales; genus Dendrothele; species Dendrothele bispora. The sequence goes on along the minus strand of ML179188.1, from coordinate 78,436 downwards.
AAAAATTCTACAAAACACTCGTGAAAACTTAACGGTGGGTAGGTGAGGATAATTATACCTGATGTGGGTTTGACCCCCTTCTTTACCCGCTTCTGGCTCAGACCTGCCTTCGGCACCAGGCTTCCACCGAAAAACTCATATTCTTACCCGTTTTTGCCTTAGGAATAAAATCAGCTGTTTTTTTTTACCCTTTTTTGGCTCAGGCTTCTTAGAGGAACGTCAGGGGTGTCCTCCGTCAAGCCAGGTAATCGAAGCTATTATCAGTAACACAAGCAACGACGAAGACGAAAGTCCGATGCATTCACAATACACGGATAGTCCTCACTTTTGTATGTATTGTCAGTAACGAGTTGATTCATGGGCCTTGCTCATACTTTTCAGATTCAATGTAACTGGACCTATATGCGTCTAGATAAAGAACTCGGGCACGTCGAAATGCAAGAGGCACCTTGAGACGCTAAATCTTGTGTACCGCACGTCCTCTACTAGATATGGAGTAGTTAGTCAAAGGAAACTTGAAAGTAACATGGTCGTACGTAAGTCATATTACGAAGTATAGATAGATTAAAAGACATGACAGTGAGAAGAGCAGTAAGCTAGAGTCTAAATCCAAACGTACGCGCTGAACATTCTTACTCACCTTCGTTTTACTCCAAGTTCTGTCTCCACTGCCACTCCCATCTTAGAATGCTCTCCTCACAAAAGCGACACACCTCTGTCACTGGGCCCTCCAAACGATTCCATGTAAGTGACCAGTTTCCTATTGTTGTTTCGGGGAGGAATGTCATTGAAGACGATGCGGTGTGATACAAATCGATAAGTTCAATTTAGGCTCGAGGAATGGGTGAAGAAAGTAGGAGATGAGAAGGCAATGAGGTTTGTTGATACGGAGGTGGGTAACTCATTCTAAAGAACTTGTAATAGCGAGTGGGGAGATGTTGGAACAGAAAGTAACGAGATTCTTGAAAGACTAGGGAAGGCTAAAATATGAAAAGAAGTAACTAGAAGACTAGTACTTACGAGGTTTGTCTTGGAAGGGATATTCAAGGATACATTGGAAGCTCGCGCATATCAACGGGAAGGCCTGAACCGTGACATTGACAAAGCTACACGTGCACTATAAGTTGTGACACGTTTCTCACCATCCCTCACTGGCGCTGTTCACAATGGCGAACTTGATTCGTTCCGCCAAGTCCTGCAGCGACTGGACTTTAAACGATCTGGATGCTTATCACATTGAACTGCACAGCCAAAATCACCTCACCTTCTTCGGTGTGCAAGCGTTGCCGCTACCCCAAGTCGATCCCGAGCTAATCAACACAAGCGCGGCTAGAGACATGGTTCAAGATTGTAACGCCGAGCTTATCCACCTGCTCGACCTAGCCATGAATCATCGTGCTGGTGAACCTGCTGTCAACGACTTTATGGTCGAACTTTTCAAGAGATTGGGCTACGTTCGCCGCAACCGCATCGCTCGCACACGAAGGGAGAATCTGGCACTGCTCATTTGCGGGGAACATCGGGACGCCGAAATCGATGTTTGTCTCCTCGATCGAAGCCGGAATGAGATCCTTCTTCTAGTGCAGGAGGATAAATGGGTAGAGGATAGTGATGAAGGCGCTAATGCAGAGGCCCAACTTGTCGCCAAAGCTATAGCTGCGTTCACGGAGAACAACAAGAACAGGGAAGCAATTGGCTTAGATCCCCTTACCGAAAAGGTCTCTTCGTTCTTCCCTCTCTCTCACGTTTTCTTGCCTTATCTTTCACCCCTACTACTTAGGTCATGCCTGGAATTATGATGGTGGGCACGGCGCCGACTTTCTTCAAGATCCCTGTTACGGAACAACTCGTATACCATGTCCGTCATGGTACATATCCACCACAGTCCATGCTGGTGATATATTGTTGCCCACCCTTGGCTCGAAGTCACAGCGAAGGAATGAGACCTCTTGATAACAGACAACCAATCTTAAGCTGCTTTGAAGCTTTCAAACCTATCGTTGGGATCTGACTTGGTCCTCCCTATGTCAGTAAAGTGTCTTAAATCACGTATTATATAATTCAGAAATCAACTTGTATCCCAATTGCGTTAATCTCTCTCGTTCATATCCTATTCACTGAAGTCGGTCACTCTCTTGGCTTGCAGATTACTCTCCTCTGCAATCTATCTCTCTTTATATGATGCTGATACTGAAATACCTTTCACGAAGCGTCCTTCTGGTCATTTAGTCCTCATTTTCCCAAAGAGGCTTTAACGCACTCATCCCTACTGCCGTAGTTGTTGTAAGAGACCAAACCTTAAAGGTTCGGCGATTACCATTCTTCCCTTAGGCTCGTTGGTCCGCAGGACCAGCAATCGAAGACTAGCCTGTTGACAGCCAATAAGAGTAAGCAGAAGAAGTGTCTTTACTATCATAAACGTTCGATTTCTCTCGCTTCACCACAGTGGACCATGTGCAGAACGTAGAAGTAAAAGCCTGTAAGATAAATTCATTTCATTACGAAGAACAGTGCAGTATAGTCAAGAAGGGATAAAAAAAGGTCGTCAAAACACAGCTGCAGTGGTACATACACAACGTGACTACATGAAAAGGCGAAAAAAGAAAAAAAGACATGAAAGCACAGGTAGCCATCTATAAACTTGGACCTAGTCATCAAGGTATATATTCACATGCATATTCCCATCCGTGCGTGTCACAGAAACTAGCAATATCCGCTCACTGCTCTCCCTCCAACGCCCTAACAATCCCAAACGCCGCTCCCGCAGCAATCCCTCCAACAAGCAACGTGCTCACCGCTCCCCAAACGATTCCATAAGCCGAATTACTAGCGCCCGTCACCTGTGCCTTGATCGCTCCAAAGATCAAAAGCACGACACCGGTGACGATACATGAGTAGACGAGAGCGGTTTGGGCGTGGGGGATGAAGAAGTAAGGGAAGAGAGGGATGAGACCACCGATGAGGTAGCCCATGCCGATGGTGAATGCGGAGATGTAGAGGCGGCGGGTGGGGACTTCCTCTGTGAAAGGGAAAGAAAGAAAGAGATAAGCGTGTGGTTATAAAAAGACTTCCAAGAAAAGACCAAGCGAAAGAAGGAGGGGGAGAAAACTGAAGACGTACCCATCCCTTGACCAAATTTGAGCAAAAAAGCTGTCAAACCGACATCCTTACTCCACCTCAACGACGATCCCGTCTCGACGTCATTCGTCCTCGACTCCGGACTAGCCTCTTCCTCGCCTCCAGAATCTCTCAAACTCTTCGCTACCGCTCTACACGTCGACTCGTCTACACCTATAGGACCAAGGACTTCTTCGACCTCTCGTTCCATTTCACCTGAACAGCTTCTGACGACTCGAGCGGCTGTTTGGTTTTTGAGATAACGGTAGTGATCTCTTTCAGCTTGGGAGGCTAGGAAACCTCCGATACCCATTGAGATGGCACCAGCGATGAGTTCGGCTACGCCACCCAAGACGACGAGGCGGGAGGTACCGAGTGAGGAGAGACCGGCGGTGAGCGCGAAGGGGACGGTAAGACCGTCTGACAGACCGATGATGCTAGTAGAAGTATACTCAGTACCATTGCCACTCAAAGCGCTTTGTAAAAACAGCGGAAAGATAAAATGCCACTCACACATCTCTGACAACATCCGGGTCAATCAACGTCCTCTCTTCAGCTTTGAGCTCTTTGCAACAGACACCGTCCGCTCTAGAGTTCCTGGCGCATTTCGCAGTCAAGGGAGTAGTTTCAGAATCAACAGCGTCTTCTATCGGCCAGACAGGTGGAGTGGCTCCTGCGTTCGAGTTTTGGTTTTGACGACGAGGGAGAGGAACGCTAGGCGCGCTCGTCGTATTTGTAACTGTAGTTGTGGAGGAAACAGAGGATTCTGACATTTTTGCGGGAGAAAAAAAAAGTAACGGGGTTCAAGTAATCGTTAAAGGCGTCAAAGAGAGGGAGCAAAGGTGGTAGTTGACAAGGAGAAAGGACAACGGCCTTCCTTCCCGGGGTCCCATAAAAAAAGCTAATGACATAATCTGATTTTCAATTTTAGATTCGTCACGGTAAGAAAAGCTCAACCACCCAATCAGAGAGTCCGAATTTCACCCGGAGCCGTTTCGGCATAGGTATATCCGTTCTTCGGCAGCGACTGCTAGCCAATGAGAAGGCGTGCATTTCGAGGACATTCGATCGTCAAATTGATCGACCAACTGGGCTGTTTTAAAATGTACTAGAGGGAGCCAATCAGAGTGAGTGCGTTTCAGAGAAAAGCCGGATGAGCTACGGGGGACCTTTGGAAGAATCAAGAAGGGAAGCAGGAAGGGGGATGGATAGGAATAGCAAGGTATTCCGAAAAGCCGACGAAAGCTGTTGTTGCTGAAAGAGATACTAGTACAACTTGAACGACGTTAGTAGATGGTGTTTTGCGGGAAAAGATGCTCATGACACGTTCGCCAAGTAAATAACCAGATTCTTGAACATTGGGTAAGCTCGTTCTATCACAACCGACCTTAGCTCAGTTGGAAGAGCACAAGACTGTAAGAGGAAGCTCGATCTTGGGGTCGCCTGTTCGAACCAGGCAGGTCGGATAAAAAAAATCGCAACCTTTTTCTTTGAAGATGCAACCTTGCCCACGAAGGGCCAACGACTCGCAGAACTTTCGCTATTCCCACTCTGGTACGAGAATCCCTACTGTCCCCTTAGAAACATCGTAACATCGTACGGGTATAGAATCCATATTAGACTAGAACTGGTCAGCGTCTTCCGCTCTGACCAACACCAAAGAGTCCCACGTAAGCCATTGTCGCAGACGTATTCGACGTTGTTCACTATCCTCTCTCCCCTGCTTCACTTCACCTCACTTCACCCCCACCTTACAAAACACCAAGTCCAACCGCCCCGGCAATCGTCACCCCACCCATTTTGGGTTCCTCGTTCGTAAGTCCCAACGCCCAATCCGATTCTTGCCATTCCTCCAACTGCCTCACCCTCTCCCAAAGTTTAGCCAACTTACTTGCCGCCGATCCCTCTCCTCCACTGCCGTCCATACTACTACCGGCACTATCACTAGATCTTGTATCACTAGACTCCTTGCTACTGTTCGTGATCGAAATCATTTCTTGACGCAGGATCATAATCTGTTCTTGGAGAAACATTTGTCTATCTGTCCGAGCACGCAACCGAGGTCGATGGTCGGTGAGGTAGGTCGAGGGCGGTTCCTCCGACTCCTCGGAAATGAAAGAGGAAGAGGAAGATGTGGTAACGGTAGTACCATGACTACTGGTGTATAAGCTGGTTGCTGTTGGTGAGTCGGGTTTACTAGGTCTATGTCTGAGAGGTACTAGCGGTGGTGGTGCTTTCCGTTTGACCTGAAAGAGTCGAGTATTATCCTGAGCCTGAGCGACGGCCTGGTTCTTCAAAAGACTGGGTAAAACGGGTGTCCTCTCATCGACTTCTCCTTTTCCTTCCTCCTCCTCATCGTCATCATCGCAGTACGAACCCTTGTCGATCGAAGACCGTCTAGCGACATCTCCATTGAACATGAACACTTTAGATTCTTCGAGTCCAGATCTTCCACCACCACCACTACCTACATCCCTGTCTTCAAAACTCCCGTTCACATTCGTCCCGGCGTTCGTCCCTCCAGATCCAATACCGCTACTCTTACTCCTCACCATCATATCTCTATAAAACGGAACCGCCGTGGTCGTGCTCGCCGTCGCCCAGCTTCTTCTGTTCCCTTTTCTGTTGAACTTCATGTTCAAGATATTCCTCCTTCCCCTCTTTCGGCAACACAAGAGGATGAGAATTGCTAGGATCAGGATGAAGAACAGGCCACCCAAAACGGTTCCTATGATTATGGCTGTTTTGTTTTTGTGATTGCTCTGGAGATCATCATCGGCTACAGGGCTTGAGCCGGAAGGGGACGTCGGAGACGTCCCTGCGGATGGGTCCTGGCTTGAATGATCTTTTCCCGTGTAGCTGTTATCTGATCCTGATGCGGCCGGGGCTCCTCCTGCAGTCGTTGATGGTGCTGAGTCAGTTTTAGACCCTGATGGCTGAGAGCTTCCACCACTCGTATCTGAACTTGATCTGTACAAACGATCAGGCGACGACGCTCATAGAAGTTAACTGTACGAGATTTAACTTACGACGTGATGCTACCAGACGGAGACGAAGAGTTGACGTTTGTCGCCTCTGTGGCAGAAGTTCTGGGAATGGTTTTAGATCTGTTGGAAGCAAACACAGAAAAGAACTCACTCTTGGGCACTATTGGCACTGGTCCCTCTGGAAAGGTCAGGTTCTTTCTTCATCTAGAGGAGATAACATGCCACTTACGATATAATGCTTATAGTGGATGTAGGGCCAGGCTGAGCCTGAGGAGAATTGGCTGGGTTACTGGGGATTGGAGGAACAGGGTTCTCTGTTGAGGCAGGAGGTGTATTACTCGGTACCACAGTTATTCCAGTCAAAGTCCCCTGACTAATAATTGGAATGGTCATCGTAACTCTTTCTCATTTTTGCATTTTGAACCACGTACGATTGACCATGGCTAGCAACTGCGAATAACTCGAATGTTCTATAATCCATTTGATGAGTTTGAAGTTTTTGAGAAGAGATATTACCTACCCGATATTGGTGAAAGTAATGGGCAGCGTGCCTGCCAAATCTCCTGGATTGGACACAGTAACGGTTACAGTCCCCCCTGGAGTTAGAATATTCGATTTTTCGAAGTGCCATTGGGGGGGATCTGAATGCGGATCCCTCGTCCATGTTACAGTAACAGGAATAAGCTGCGTCACTGCGACGGGAAGCGGAGATATACTGAATGCCTTCACAGATGTATTCGAAAATACAGTAAGAGCTCTACAACGAATGATTCATGAATCGTAGAGTGAATGGCAGTTGATTAGTGGCAGTGCGAGGTAGTATAGTGACGATAGTAACATACAGGAATACTCCGAGAATCCCCAACATCTTTTAAGTATGAAGAGAAACGAGCGTAGTAAGAACTCCGTAGCGATCAAGTTGGTAACACTGAGGTGGGGAGAGGGAAGGAGGAAACAACAAACTGCGGTGCATTTAATGCTGTTCTATAAAACGTTTCAGAATGTAAAGCCATCAACATTGTTCATCATGAATATGATGATCATTTTGTTGAGACTAACAGCAACCGGGAGGATGAGCTATGAAACTAGTCACGTTTCTGTGATCCTAAAGTTGATGGCCTTCCGAATAGCTTGAGATGTCTTCTATTGGCAGTCAAATGTTATGTCTTTGAAGACCGTAATTGAGTGGTAAATTAAAGAATTTTTTTCATGCGGTAGAATTCAAAGGCCGGGATCCCCAAAGACGGCGAAGAATAGAAGGGTTGTTCGGAGCCGCCAGTCTTGTTGAGAATGTGAGACTGATGGACATCTCACATAGCAGTAGGTATGGATCACCTCAGTCTGCGAGCCTGCTGTCGACATTGCAAGATTATAAGAAGACATCTTCTGATTTTTCCGAATTCGGAACTCTGTAAATTAATTGTTCGTTACCACGATCATGTGTCCGTTTTAAAATAAGTAGCCACATTCCGCAAAACCCGAATCGAGTTTTAGCAAGGAGGGCCGACGGGTTTCGTAGGTTACGGCCTCGTAGGGGAGTGTTTTTTTTGGAAGATGCAGTCCTGCTCACGAAGGGCTACACGGTCCGCTGTACTATTCGGCCATTCCCTGTCTGTTGTGAAAGCAGTGTTGAAGCAGTGACTCGAGGTCTATCATCATGATCATGATATTTATTGTCCTTTGAAAAATATCATCTGGGTATCAAAGAAGAGAACCGTCGCACTCGCGTAGCATATACAAGGCTGAATGATTAGTAGAAACCTTCCCTTCGGTCAGCTTAAAAATAAGCATCCACCCTGACCAGCTAGAACCAAAGAGTCTATTTCAGGCGGCCGACATGCATTCATGGTTGACTCAGACTTTTGACTCTAACGTCAGGCTGCTTGCACTCGTCTCACCTTTCGCTCCATCTCCCAAAGCACCAAGTCCAACTGTCGCAATTGTCATCCCACCAGTCTTGGGTTCTTCGTTCGTAAGTCCCAAAGCCCAATCCGACTCTTGCCATTCCTCCAGCTGCCTCACCCTCTCCCAAAGTTGAGCTAACTGACTTGCCGCTGATTCCCCTCCCCTGCCCAGACTACCGTCGCCATCACCACATCTTGTGTCCTTGCTACCATTCGTGATTGAAATCATTTCCCGACGTGAAATCATAATCTGTTCTTGGAGGAACATCTGTCTATCTGTCCGAGCACGCAACCGAGGTCGATGGTCGGTGAGATAGGTTGAGGGCGGTTCCCCAGACTCCTCGGAAATGAAAGAGGAAGAGGAAGACGTGGTAACAGTAGTACCATGACTACTGGTGTATAAGCTGGTTGCTGTTGGTGAGTCGGGTTTACTAGACCTGAGAGGTACTAGCGGTGGTGGTGGTTTTCGTTTGACCTGAAAGAGTCGAGTATTATCCTGAACCTGAGCGACGGCCCGGTTCTTCAAAAGACTGGGTAAAACAGGTGTCCTCTCATCAACTTCTCCTTCTCCTTCCTCCTCATCATCGTCGTCGTACGAACCCTTATCGATCGAAGACCGTCTAGCAACGTCCCCGAACATGAACACTTTAGATTCTTCGAGTCCAAATCTTCCACCACTACCACTACCTACATCTCTTTCTCCGTTCACATTCGTCCGGTTCGTCCCTCCAGATCCAATACCGCTACTCTTACTCCTCACCATCATGTCCCTATAAAAGGGAATCGCCGTGGTCGAGCTTGCCGTCGTCCAGCTTCTTCTTCCCTTGAACCTCATGTTCAAGACATTCCTCCTTCCCCTCTTCCGGCGACATAAGAGGATGAGAATTGCTAGGATCAGGATGAAGACCAGTCCACCTAAAACGGTTCCTACGATTATGGCTGTTTTGTTTTCACCATTTTGGAGATCACTATTGGAGGATCTGTCACGGTTGGGATCACCAGGCTCTTCATGACTCGGAATTGGCCCCGTTACCGTGACGGTCGGGGTTCCTGTACCTGGCAGCTTTTCTGGAGTGGTCGAAGGTAGTGGCTGATTGTTACTTTCGGCATTTGAAGTTTTGCAACGATAAGTGAAGGTTATTGATCATCATAGCAAGATTGCAGATAGTGATATTGACTTACGACGAGTCCGAAACACCAGTTGGCAGCGAGTTGGTGTTTGTTATACTGGATGTAATGGTTCTGGGGGTAAAGTTTCAACTATTTGAAGATTTCAGTGAATACAAAAAGAGCTTACAGAGAGCCACTGCTAACCTCTCTTTGGCAAGTCGTGTTATTCTTTTTCTTTCACTACAGATGACGTGACACCTACGATGTAACGAGCGAAGAAACTCCGTTTGAGCTATTACCAGTAGCATTCGGATCGATAACAGAGCTCGAGGCTGCGGCCGGCGAGGTTTGCGAAAAGTCAGGTCTCTGTGTTGATGCGGCTATGGCAGTTATTCCGGTGAAAGTAGCGAAAGTCTCTCTGATAATAAATCATCATATGAGTTTAAATGCTCAAAGGTCATCTTCTGGAAACCAACGTACCCAGGCTTATTTAGATGAACCGCCAATAACTGGAATTCTCTATAATGCATTTAGCTTGTTTGTTGGACTTTTGAGAAGAGTTTCACTGACACAGCATCAACGAAAGTGATAGGCAGCTCGCCCCGTGATTTTTCGGGATCAGAAACAGAAACTGTCGAGAATCTTTCCCCACCCGATTGTACGAATGCCCAATTATGACGATCATGTGAATTATCCCTCTGCCATGTTATAGTCAAAGGTTTCCCCTGTGTTATGGTGGAAAACGGGGATATACTGAGCGCCTTCACAGATGCATCCAAAAATGCACTAAGAGCTCTAGAACGAATCGCAGAGTGAATGGCAGTTGATTAGTGGCAGTGCGGGTATATAACAACATACAGGAATACACCGAAAATCCCCAACATGTTTTATGGAGAGAAACAAACGTAAGAACTCCACACCACTTATCAAGGAGTCAACACTGAGGTGAGGAGGGGAAAGGAGGAAACAACAAACTGCGGCCCATTCACTGATGTCCTATATAAGCTTCGGAATGTAAAGCCATCGACATAGTTCATCATGAATGCGATGATCATTTTGTTGAGACTAGCAACCGCATTTCAAGATGAGTTATGAAACTAGTCACGCTTCTGTGATCCTAAGTTGATAGCCATCCTAATACCTTGGGATGTTTACTAATGGTGGTTGAATGCTGTGTCGTTGAAGACTGGCGGCCAATCGTGATAGATTAAAGAATTTTTTTCATGCAAGAGGATTCAAACTAGGCTCCAGACGGAGAAGAATAGAAGGGCTGTCGGAGTCTTCTTGAGGATGCTAGACTGGTGAGCACCTCACGTCATCACAGCAGTGGTATGGATCACCTCAGCCTGTGAGCCCGCTGTCGACATCGCAATATTATTATGGACAAGACATCTTCAACAGAATCAACACTCTACTCTGATCATAAGTTGAACATCGTTCCTTACCACGATCATGTATTCGTTTTGATCGGACATATCCACATCCCGCAAAGTTCAGCCAAGTAAGGGCGAGTTTTGTAGACCGCGGCCGAGTCGTAGTACTCGTAATGACCTGGGGAGTGCTTTTTGCATGAAGAATGAGATGCAGCCCTGCTCACGAATGGCCACGCGGTCACGGTCCGTTGTATTCGGCTATCCCCTGTCTGGTATGAAAGCAGTGAAGTCTATCATGATCATGATACTTATTTATTGTCAGAAAACATACGGTATGGGTATAGACTCAAAGAAGAGGACCGTTGCTTTTGCGCGGCATATACGAGGCCAATGAATCATTAGAAACCTTCCCTTCGGTCGGCAGAGCTGTAATAGCAAGTAATTTAATGTCATCCATCCTGACCAGCTAGAACCAATTCGTAGAGTGCTCTCGCCGACATGCATTCATGTTTGACTCAGACTGTTGACTCCAACGTCAGGCTGCTTGAACTCGTCTCACCTTCGTCCTATCTCCCAAAGCACCAAGTCCAACCGTCGCATTTGTCATCCCACCAGTTTTGGGTTCCTCGTTCGTAAGTCCCAACGCCCAATCCGACTCTTGCCATTCCTCCAACTGCCTCACCCTCTCCCAAAGTTGAGCCAAATGACTTGCCGCTGATTCCCCTCCCCTGCCCAGACTACCGTCGCCATCACCACATCTTGTGTCCTTGCTACCATTCGTGATCGAAATCATTTCGCGACGTAAAATCATAATCTGTTCCTGGAGGAACATCTGTCTATCTGTCCGAGCCCGCAATTGAGGTCGATGGATGCCTTCGACGAGATATGTCGAGAGCGGTGCCTCCGATTCGGAAATGAAGGAGGAGGAAGAAGACGATGTGGTAACAGTAGTACCATGACTACTGGTGTATAAGCTGGTTGCTATTGGTGAGTGGGGCGTACTAGGCCTGAGAGGTACTAGCGGTGGTGGTGGTTTCCGTTTGACCTGAAATCGAACATTATTACCGAGGGTCTGAGTGGCGGCGGCGTGGTTTTTTGAAAGACTAGGTAAAACGGGTGTCCCCTCATCAACTTCGTCTCTTCCTTCCTCATCATCGTCATCGTAGTACGAAGCCTTGTCGACTGAAAATCGTCTAGCAACGTTCCCAAACTTGAACACTTTAGATTCTTCTAGTCCAAATCTTCCACCACGAGTGCCACCACCGTCATTCCCGTTTCGAAAACTCCCGTTCGCATTCGTCCCCCCAGATCCAATACCACCACTCTTACTCCTCACCATCATGTCCCTATAGAACGGAATCACCGTGGTCGAGCTTGACGCTGATAAGCCTCTTCTTCCTTTGAAGTTCAAGATATTTCTTCCCCTCGCCCGGCAACACAAGAGAATGAGAATCGCTAATAGCAAAACGAACGATAGTCCACCCAAAACACTTCCTGCGATTATGGCAGCTCTGTTTTCATGACCTGCCAATGTCCCGAGATCAGTGTTTCCGGGTTTGGAAGATTCGACTGGTGTGGATGGATCTCTATTATTGCTACTATCTGATCCCAATGAGGAAGCTTCTACCCCACTTGGTGATTGCGCTGAACCAGACCGAGACGGTGACAGAGAGCTATTGCCATCAGTACCTGCGTTCGATCTGTATTAAATGATCATTCGTCGACATCAACAACGTTAACTATGTCAAGTTTTACAGACAGCTATAAAATCGACTTACGACGTAACTTGAACAGACGGAGATAAGGAGTTGGCGCTTGCTGTCTCTGATGTAGGTGCTCTGGAGAGTAATGCTTGATTCGCGAATATCTTAGCGCGAACGTCAAAAAACTTACGCTGCGTTGCCGCCAGTACTGTGCGATCCCCCGTAGGAGATTCAGTTCACAGTTTCTCTCTGTAATGAGGCATGGCATGACTTACGAGGTTATGGAACCTTGAATGTCACCAGTGTCTGTTGGGGTAGAGGAGGCCAATCTTGTGTCTGTTGGTATCGGTGAGGGTTTGCTTGGGGAGGCTGCAGCTATGACCGATATCCCGTTGAAAGCTGTGAAAGGTTGGCCACTAAAAGTTTTAGTTCGTTGAATCAATTAAATGCATTCAAAACAGGGCCTGAAAAAAAAAAGAAACCTACAAAACATGGGTATTAAAGTGTCCTTTGATAGCAATTAATTCAAACGAACTTAGAGATATGAAATGAGTCAAGGTTACTCTGAAGAAAGATTTTCTTACGCAGGATCGGAAAAAGTGATGAACACCTCGCCTAAAGAATCTCCTGGATTAGGCACTGGAACCGGCAGTAATCCTCGAGTATCTGATTTGGCCAAGTACCAATCATCAGGATCGTCCGAGCCTCGAGACCATGATATAACAACGGGTACCGACTGCGTGACGGTACCGATTGGAGAGATGTTAAGTGCATTCACAAATGTACGTGAAGCAATAAGTCTACCTCCCCAGGTATGATGAGAAGCGGGATAAGGAGATAGTAAGCAATACAATATAACAGACGTACAAGGTCATTATAGAAGCCCATGTCATTCTGTAAATGTGAAAACGAGTATCAACTTTTTATGCGGTTAAAGGAGAGTCACTGTTGAATTGGGGGGTCAAGGAAGAACAGTAAACTGAGACCTCTTCAATGCTACAGCGCTATAAACATTTACATTGCGCAGTGTGATAGATAGTATAAGCTATCAACGTCGTTCATCACAAACGTGATGATCATTTTACTGAGACGGGCAACTGCGAAAAGACTTTCCGTCAATTTTTGATCCTATTGACTCTGGCCATCTGGGCATCTACCATGCCGATTGGCAATACGGGCAGCCGAGTGCCGTATCAAGACCACAATTGATAAGTTGCTTAACCTGATGGTATTTGGACTGGGTTATAGAAGATAATGAAGGGAAAACAGCCTCCTGATAGTATTACCATCAAAGGAACCTTGGATATCTTTTGATGACTGGCCGCCAATCCACTTAGGGCTATGCTAAACTTGTGAATGCTTCACATGGCATTAGGTATAGATCATTTCAACCCACAAGCTCGATGTCAACATTTTCATGCAAGAATATAAGCACTTCACCCTCTGACATCTGACGCTGTGTCGTTGATTATTGAATGATTGTTTTCTTTGCAGCCACCTGCTTAGAAGTAATGATGATCATTACTACATCGGTGCCACGATGGCCACTCACCAGCAACCAGTATGGATGTAGTTGCTGTTGGACGATAGATAGCTCAGCTAGAAGGGCACAAGACTGTAAAAACTAGCCAAATCTTGGAGTCATCTGCTCGGTTCAGGGGTTACACGCAGGTCGTTTTTGGAGCGAGCGGAAGTACCCGTACATTTTTGAATGTAAAGATAGATCCGAAATGGCTTTACATTCCCCTACATCAAATGCCCCGACAAGAGCTGTTCAGCATAGAGAATTCGTAGCGCAGTTGAGGAATAGAAAGACTTAACAATAACAAGATGTCGGAAACAAACATGGAGAACACTACTGAACTTGTTGGAATTTAGGTCGAGAGTCCTTGTGTATCGTCCAACAAGAGTCTATGCTTCCTCTTCGTGCCCACAAAATCCAGAGTCTGCTCGACGGGCTCAAATATGCAATAAAAGTAAAATCGGACCTGGAAAACAAAATAAGTTCTCTTTGATGCAGATTTGACAGCCCCTCAAATCTCCGAGCGATATAGACTCCAGCTCATTGTTATGGAGATCCGAGCCACTTAAAATCATCGGACGGGGCTTGATCCTGTGCAAGAGAAGTAAAGATCATACGGTAGGTAATGTACGGCGCAAACACACGATGCCGGAAGGTGATACACTGGCATTGCCGGCGAACATAATTTGATGTCGATGAAGCCTCATTAATCATTAGTTGTCGCCCACCCAAAAGCTGGCAGAGATCTAGTCGGTTATGGATGATGTCCCCGGATTCAGGATTACTAGTGTTGAGTCTCTGTAAGAACGTCGATAACCAAACTTCCTCCGTACTCCCTCGAATCGATTTGAGACCGACAATAGGATTTATGATGTCGAGGGCATGCTATGTTTTAGAGTTGATGAACGCGAGCCTGCAGAATAACATCTCGACGACGGTTGCGAAAAAGTACTTACGTCACGTGTGCTATTTTTGGCTGTCAGTGTCAGTGTCACTGCCAATTAGCCAGGCCATTGCCATGGTTCGAACTCCAACTTCGTCGATATCCGGCCTGACGGGAGGAGGAGGCGATGAAGGAGTCATTCATACAACAGCTGTATACACCCAAGACGTACTAGTAATACTTTGGAGAGAACGCAGAATAAACTGCGTCCTCGTGTAAGATACAGACCCTCTATTCGACTCCGCTCTAATAGACAGCATCTAAGCTCTATACTTAGGCACTACCGTTGACACCACCTGCCTCCTCAGCAGCTCTGGCAGCTCTCCTAGCCTTCTTGGCGGCATTCGCAGCAGCAGCTTTGGCTTTCTTGGCTTCCGCTTTGGCAACCTGAAGAGGGGAAAAGCAAAGTCAACGAGTGTTTCATCATAGGGAAAGGGCCTGTCAAAGATACCTTTTCTTCCTCCTCCTTCTTTCTCTTCTCTTCCTCTTCCTGTTCCTTAGTCTTTTTCGGAGTGACAGTGCCTGAAGCGGGTGCCGACTTGGCGGCCTTCTTTGCCTCACGAGCTTCTTTCTCCTCTTGTTTGATGCGCTTAATGCGAGGATCGAGCCTGTAAAACGAAGATATAGACAAAGATCAGGTAGGAGAAGGGATAGAAGACTAACGACAGGGTTAAGTCAACGATTTGTCTCAAGCGAGCCGTATCCTCCTTCTTTCTGCGCGCTCGCTCGCTTTTGTTCTTCTTCTCCGTGTAACGTTTGTCATCACGGCTGCGAATGGATGTCAGAGCTGATATAGGCAGAAAAGCACGTTTATGGACTCACTTGTCGCTCCCTTCGTTGACTTCTTTATCTAACCACTCAAAGCTTCTCCAACTGTCAAAGTTGTACCAGAAGTCGTAGAACCCTTCTACGTGTTCTTTGCTCGCGTCAACGTCGCCAAGCATAGGAACGGGTTGTTTTCTCGAGAACCTGGCCTCTCTCTCGTAGACAGGGCCAAAGGCCTTGAAAAAGTCCGTCTTTTTAGATTTGAAGGAAGCAGCAGTAGGTGTGTCCTCCTGTTGCTCCACGAGTTCATGGTCGACAGAGTCGTACTGGCGACGTTTTTCGGGGTTGGTGAGTACTTCGTGAGCCTTTTGGATGCACTTGAAGAACGCGTCATCGTTGGTGTTCAAGTTGAGACCCTGTAAGAGGGAAGACGTGGATTGCGGGGTGGAGGTAGTAGTGACTTTCTTGTCTGGGTGGTGTTTGAGCACCTTTTTGCGGTCTGGAAAGACATTACAATCTGTGCACTAAGACTCGATGACAGGGAGCAAGACATACGGGCGATCTTGATCTGCTCCGGTGTAGCTTTATATCTGAGATGAGAGAGGCCCAAGACAGCATAATAGTCGTGTTTCTGCGACGGGATTTCTGAGTTGGATCTCTGGGACCGAATCGACATATCCTTATACGCACTTTCCATTCCTTGGGGTCCAAAGACAAGAGGTCATCTGTTTCGGGTTCATCCCCAACGCCTAAATCATCCTCTCCGTTGATAGCAGACGCTTGGAGTTCCTCCCATCGTTGACGCTCCTTCTCGACAAAATCATCATGGGCGTCAAACGAGTGACCGTGGTGCTTCGTCAGGCGAAGATGAGAGACAAAGGCAGGACCTGTCGGCAGTAAGCGACTAGTAGAGGGTGATGCAATTTTCGCGCCAGAGGCTTGAGGTAAAGAGTAGGATTTTGGGATGGCCCTGGTCTGTATCGTAGCCATGGTGGTGGAGAAAAAAAAATCTGATCAAGACTCTCACGGCATGACGCTTGCCCTTGCGGATTAGGTAATTTATCAATCTCATCTCCTGTCATCCATCTTCCCCGACTATCTCCCTCGAAATGTCACTAGGCGTACGAATCGAGTTTGGAGGGGGCCTTGAGCTACTCTTCTCCAATGAGAAGAAACACAAAGTCACGATCCCGAACATGGTACCGAAAGACAACGACACAAAAACACCGTCGGAACCATCCAAGGAATTGAAACCCGCAGACGTGAAATACCTCATTCACTATCTTCGAGACCATTTACTCAAAGAGAGAGTAGAACTCTTCATGGAAAATGGAACGGTGTAAGCCATTCTCTTCATATCGGACGCCTCAAAAACATTGAACGCGATCTCGTAGGCGGCCCGGTATCTTGGTCCTTATAAATGATACAGACTGGGAGTTAGAAGGAGAAGAAGATTATGCGCTCAAAGACAACGATGAAATCGTTTTCATATCTACTCTTCATGGGGGATAGCTCCGATAATTTGCAATGTGGTCGTGTTCTCCCATCAACGTTTCCTTCGTCATGTTGGCATCTGTCAACTCGCGAGTGACAGGTAACTGGGCTTTTTTCTCAGTCTCCCGATTTGGTAAATAACTCAGAAACCAATGCAGACTCTGTTTTGGAGTTGTTAAGCAGTAAAGAGAAAATGTGTCTCTGATCTATACTATTACATGTAACGTGTATAGTCTCAAGTCCACTCTACAATAACGTCAAGTCCCAATTCTCTGATCATGAACAGTTCAGAATATTCCAGGAAACAATTTGTACGGCACCGCCTTCTTGTAATCCGTCCAATCCTGCCCAAACTTCTTTTCCAAAATCTTTTCCTCGCTGTCTATTCTTACAACGACAGTATAAGCCATTATCGCCATTCCCCCGAACCAAACTAATGCCACAACCTTTCCCCAAATCGTGTCCAGAATGCCGCTTTCTCGAACCCAAGACCCCGGGCTGAGATGTATCACGATTGTCGGTGTAAGGCTGAGTATTGCCCCTGTATACGATGGATGCCGCACTATGGAGTAAGGTCCAGATTTGATCAGTTTTTGTCCTTCAACGAAGCTGAGTTCAAATGTAAAAGATGACCCAAGAGCTCGGAAACAATTTAACCGAATAGTACCCCCAAGAACGACGAGAATGGTACTAATAATGAATATAGGTCTAGGTGAATCCGTCATTCCTTGACCAGTGTGGCCAGGGAATACCAGGTAGGAACGGATTAGATAGAACGTGGAGCTTTGTGGGTAGGCGAATGACAAGGTGGTTACTATTTGAAAGGCCAGAGTGAGCCATAGAAGCATCTGGATTCCAATAAATCAGTCACTTGTGCAGAAATGACTGGTAGTTCAGCAGTGGAAGAAAGTATACTCTCACCTTATAGTACGAGGTAGGTGTTGAGAGCAACCACCTCAGTAACATTTCAGATGTACGTGCAGATCCTTTATCTGGTATGAACTGATTCTTTGTAGGTGGGGGGCGAGTCGGTGGTGTCAAACCCAGGTGGAGAGATAACGACGCCATAAAGAGAAGACACAACTTTGCCATGCTGTATTCGATGCCAAGACCCATGTTTTCTGATTTTAGTTGCAAACGAGTCTGTGGGGAGGTGCTAGGTGGCTGGCCTTCTACAAATTGGCTGGCAGGTAGGCGTGAAGGATGAATGTGCTGAGCTATTAGATACCTACTTTTATACTTGGAAGTACTCTTGATATTTATGTGAATCGTAGATCTCCGGATTGGTTATTTATACAAGGCGTATGATAGAAAAAGCCGTCGTGAGCTACTAGAATCAATTGCCAAGAGCGTTTGTGGTACTGTGTGTACACTAAAGAATCCACGCCAGGTACCTAACCATCCGGAAACATAGCTGAGTGACCAATCGCGAAGAAATCCGCTGTATTCTCTGTTCATGACATACGGAATGTCAAACTATTTTAGTCCCGATACCAGCCCCATATGCTAAGTCGTCTCTAATTGAGTTGCTTGAGAGTCGTCTAATGATCACGGGCCTCACAGAAGAGGCACCGTTCTTCAGTTGAACTTCCTTGGTTCAACAAACAGAAGGGGGGTAGGGTTCGAAGTCTTTTGGGATTTGAACGGTGATTAAGAGTAGGAAAAGATCGTTTTGAGGGTTCTGCGGGAGACACGGGCGCATGAGGTACTGGTACGTTAAACATTTTGTACATCGAAAAACTTGATCGTGTTTCCAGATTTCTTTAGACTAATTGGGATTAATACGAGCCTTTACTTACTCCTGGTGCCTCTATTGAACTGACATGTCGTATAGAATGTTCGCCAGAGAACACAACTTCACCGTCGCAGGTCAGTTGGTCAAGTGAGGAATTTGAATCAAACGAGACAGCTAGATTGTTGAAACATAAATTTCCCCGATTGTGTATACATTTTGAAAGCCGGTGACAGTCATGTTGTACTGCGGGAATCAAGTATTGTAAACCCATTCGAAACCACTATTTCTGTACAGCCTGCCGATCTATGTAGCATGTAATAATTTGTGACCTGGACTCAAAAGGCAGTTATGGCATTTCATTATGACCTTAAGCATGCTGGCATTTTCAAATGAGACTCTCAGGCTGGCGAGATGTTACAGGCCAGTATGATTAATTGTGCCCCTCAAAAGCAAAATAGTGAATGTCATGTATTAATGAAGATTTAAGTATTGCGCCACTTACTCCTTTGGAGGCGTCCTTGAAACACCGGACATTGAGGTCGGCAAATCTACAGCTTAATGAAATAGAGAATAGCAAGAATGATCTACACGTTGAAGACTAATAGTTGCCAAATGCATAGTCTCCCCTAGGCAGACTGACGATATAAACATAGACACGAACCGTGTGTATGGACCAAATGTATCGCAAGTAACCGAATCTGTGAAATTTTCAGAAATCAAAGAAGTCATCATGAGAATGAGAATCCTGAGGTTTTCACAGCCGTTTAAACGCTGGAGTCAGACAAAAGTCCTCTGTGCGCCTTCAGAACTACGATGGGATCTGCCGGTAAAATCTATACTGGTAACGCTGGTACCAGTGCCAGTGCAGCACTGTGGTACTGATCGAGCGCTTATCAACAAGCTGACGCTGGTGTTTGCATGCACACTTCGAGTTTTCCCTTGAAGTGGAGTGAACTGAGGATTGAGACCAGATGCTCCACACGAATCGTAACTAAATCTTCCGGTCCAGTAGCGAATTCAGACCTTGAATGACCAGTGATAACGTCCTCGGGGAAAGTGAATCCAGCTTCCAGACCCCGCTTTAATAGATGATCTTCTACAAGACACTAGTCCAAGTTGCTTGAACTTTTGATACTACATGATTTGCTCAGCACCAGGCTGTGGTCAAGATCCATGTTTGATACCTATTGAGATCCAGCAGTCATGGGCAGTATCGGGTGTAGTATATCAGAAACATAAGAGATTACATTGCTCTGGAAAACAGAGCTTAGTTTTAGCAGAAGTTCGGATGCAATTACCCAAGGGAGGAAGGATGAAAGGGTTCACGGCGCCGGGAAATATCATTATGGTAAAGTCAAGGTTTAGGCCCGCAAGACCGATCGAAAAGTAGGAGCTAAGGAGCCTTAAGTAACGTTAACAATGCGAACCTCCGGAAGGAACCCCATATGATACTAAAGGTATATTTTGATCTTAGCGTTATTTTCGGTTGTCTTGAGTCAAAGCTGCCTGTCATCCGGAATTTGTTTTCCGTTGCTTCCTCCAGCATGTACATATCTGTCTATACCTGAGAATTCACAAAACATACCGGAACAATGCGAGCGAGGTGGCGAGCCAGAATAGCGCTGGAGAAATGTTCTTCTTTTAAATATCCATACACAAAAATATATTCTGACTTGATAAATCAATAATCCATGACATACGCCACGAATTTACTGTTAGCCACTACTCATGGCCCATTGTAAAGGGTTTTGTAAGGGGATATATTTCCCTGGCTCATCGCACTCCACCACGCACCTCTCTAACACATAACATTTAGTCAATGTCGGATAGGCTGCAGTCATTTACAGCGTGCATTCTTCCTGTCATTATGACGAGTTTCAGCTTGGTGAACGAGGTTTGGTTCTTTGGATTTGGTAGGTAAAGGTTCCTTTAAACTGAGTAACCCTTGGACCAGAGGCGCCTTCCAACGAACATCTCACCGATGAATCTGCAAAGTCCTTCAAAAGATCGGATGGAGTGCTTTCTCTTCTTTATGTATGTGTTTAGTCGGAACTCGAATAGCTTCATACCGAGTCTACTACTAGCTACCATCTGTGTCAATGGCACCTGAATAGGATCATAGTACCCTGGTAAATGACAACCATAAATGAGAAAAATCCCTATGTCAAGTGTTCGTTATGTTAGGGAACTTCACTTTGCTAAAGACACCGGTGAATCGTTTAGCTGATAGCGAAGGAGGCATTTATCTTGGCTTTCGGGACTTGTTTAGTTAGCAGGCTTCTATCGAGGAACTACTGCGACCGTTATGCAGTCAATATCCGGGAAGTCTGCCCGAAGCCCGGTGATAAAACACGCATTGCCAAGTGTACGCCACCGGAGAATGTGGTGGAAGAGGATGTCTGAGGAATATCTATACTGCCACCTCCAATTAATTTGCTAGAGGAGGAGCCTCTAGAGCTTCGACCTTTGATAGCTGGACATAACGAACAATGGCTGGGAAGAGTTCCTCAGTCGAGTAAAACTACCGTGATACTAGATAAATAACTGTATTGAAAACATAGTCGATGATCTAGAATTAAAGCTATGTTTGAGTGAACTCAGCGAAGTGTCGCAAAAACGACCCAAAGAGTATAGCGTCGAGAGCTAGCCACTTTCAGTGGGTTACTGCCGAGTGGATCCTAAGCGGGCATGGCGCAAGGAATGCATTAAGTCACACATGCAATCTACCTTGTTTTTCATGCCCCGTCCGGGGGGGAACGAATCTTATTGGGCTGCTAGCTAAGGTTTGAGAAGGCAAGTCACTTCAAAGAAGTACATTCTAGAAAGTCTTGTGAGCACAGCTCGGAGGACACGCTAATCGTCAATACAGATTATCCCTCGCCCTTAGACCATCGCTAGACATGAAGGGTCGAGTAGACATCGACTGTCCGGTTAGAAAGAGTGGCAATTGAAACAAGGTTCTGCATCACACGAATATTGAGTTCGAAGTGCATCAGGTGTTGCTGGGAAGTCGAGTGGCGGTCAAACGGTGAATTACATAGTTAGATAACACCCAGCGACCAACCACGAATGGGTGGGTAAAATACTGCATACTACATCCTAGATGTTATCATCATTCATACGCTCAAATTTGTGCTCGGCGCTTGCCTGGGGAAATGGAAGCAGCAAGCAAGTTGAGCTTCGAGTCTCGAGATCCGGTGTAAGAAGATAAAAAATAGTAAGGGACTCATGAAGAGAAGAATTATTCATTCATGCTCCGATGGCGACCTTGCAGCTTCTGGAAACAAGAACTTGTATTCATACTCCAATGGCGACGCTGGAAACAGGAGCTTCACCAATATTCATGACCCCAGCTTGAGAAAGTGTTTCCTAAAAGAAGGTCATAAGGACGTACTCTGACCTTTGATCACAATCCTCCGTCCTCCAAACATTACGATAAGTAGCCAGACAAAGACACCGTGTGCCTTCTCGCTCCGAACTGAATAACGGTGTATCTTCTTGTGGCCGTACGGACTCCAGCTGTATGACCCAAGCATCTAATGTTCGTCATGGATCGTTATCGGTTCCACGTTCATAGCGGAAGCTATGTGGATGCTTTTTATTATGCTGTGAAATCGAAGGACTCCTAGTCGTGTTTCGTGAATCATCTGTACAAAGGTTAATGTGCTTCTCCAAGGCCCTGGTTCAGCTGAACTGCTTCTTTTTCGCAAACGGTGAGTGAAGAAAGATACCGGTCGATTCAGCGGCTCATCCAGCGGTTCCAAAAGTTAATCGGGGACAGTTTTATGACCGGTATGGTAACTTGAAAATAGTTATAGACCGTTAGGGAAAGCTGTTAGTGATATCATAACATGTACATCGATTAGTTCCACGTTGCAGACAAATCCAGCTGTCGCATTTGTCGTGTACGAAGACTTTGATATCAGATTTCACGAATCTGCCTAAGTAAGAAAGAGGGAAATGACCCGCATGTACACCATGTAGGTCAAAATGTTACAGCCAAATAGGAGCTTTCGGGCGATTGACAGGACTATTAGTGAACATGAACAGGGAAGTGAAATCTTCCGTCTCCATAACTAGCCATGAATATACATGACCATGGGAGTTAGTCGCAACCAGACTTCTATAGGGTGAAAGACCATGAGAACGAGGGCCAAGCCCAGGAAATGGCTGTCTGGGGTCAAGCTGGAAAATGACCGGGTTTGGCTTGGAGATGTAACGGCGATAAATACAATTAGCGGTATCAGAATACAATGCCAAAGACTTCATCGAGAAATAAATAAGTAGCTTGGAAAAAAACTTTCAGAAACCTAACATCAAAGAAACAGAAGGAGAGATAGTTCACGTACTAGTAGATCCACCTATACCATTTTCTTTAAATCGACGAACCCATCCCTCCCGTCCCCCAGAAACCTCACGATTGTTCCCTCTCCAAAAATGCAACCCCACTATTCTTAACCTTACTCATAAAGCCCTCGTACCACTTTGCAATCAACCCCATAGGAACCGCGACATCTGGAGTCAACGGTCCTCCACCCGTGAAACTCGATAGGTAATTGAATAAATTCTTCACAATCCTCTCTGCAAGTACAGTAGGATCTTTCGAGGGATCTTGATTGGGTTTCGCTATAAACGAGGGTAGTGATCCCATTTGCGCGTGGATTTGGTCAAGAGGCTCGACTGATAGACCTAAGATGGCTGTAACGTCTGTAGGTAAACTTGCTTCCGTTGGTTGACCGGCGTTGAAAGCACCGTACGTCGTAGATGGGGTGAAGGTACCTCGAAGACGGAAAATGGCAGAAGGTTTCTCATTTGATAGCCTGGAAGCGCGAAAGAAATCGGATACATAAGATGAGTTAGCGTTGATGTTCCTGAAATAAAGACTAGGACGCGATTTGAAGACGAAGGAAAAGACTCACATTCCAAGAAGCTGGAAACCCTTTTCAGGCCAATGAAAATGGACCGTCGCACCATATCCGTCTGGAAATGGCATAGTACCCAATAAAAAGACGCAAACATGATTTATCGTGCTCGCGTTAGGTAGTTCGAAGAGAGCATGGGTTTCGTCGACTTGCTGGAGGTTTGTCTGCAAAAGACGACCGGCTACGAGGCATCCAAACATGTTCACGAAAGTGAAAGGGAATGCAGCAGAAATATGAAGTCGACTAAGGAGAGGGGGGCGAGACGAAAGAGCGAGGGCATGACGATGACCGGAAATCTTCGGAGACGTTCTCCAAACTTCTAGGGACTACGTCACATTTCCTTCTCGGTGCTGTTGTTATCCTTTCGTCTGGACTTGAGGACTCCTCAGAACGATATTCTATATTCTAGGATAAGTACTATATACAATACACATGCTATAGATACACGACAGCGTTCCAGCAGCTAACACTACAAAGGTAAATGAAATAATAGATATATATTGCCCAAGACGCGAGGAATGATAGAGATTACGGTCATGCAAATACATTTTATATACAAAACGACAACAGGATAAAGACGAGGTCTCCAGATGAACACTCCATTTATGCGAAACCTTTTTTAACCAAAAGTTTAGAAATCACCCAAGTCGACCTCAAGGGATTGGATTACAGAGGACTCGAAGGACTTTCCGTTAGTCGAAGCTGGGGAGGCGACCTTTGCTTGCTCGGATGTCTTGCCAGGGGTTGAGGGGTTGGGCGTAGCGGGTCTGGCAAACAGAATCAGAACATGTACTAGAAGCGAGTAAAGAATTCACCAACCTCGAGTTTGGCGTGACAGCGTTAAAGGTTCTCGGTATCATCCTCAACCTCGCACTCGGATCCGTCGGCGTAGCGGTCCCACTATTCCCAGCGAGGGCTAGTTTCCTCTCTCTCCTCCTTCTCTCAGCTTCCATGGCCTCGGCCCTACGCACAGCCTCGGCGTTAGCTTTGCGGTTCTTTTCGCTCAACTTGGACAAGACGTCCGAGTTGTCATGGTTGGGAGTAGACGTTGCTTCGGATCCAGTTCCGTGTTCAGCGTCAAACTCAGCGATCTTACGATCAATTTCCTCTAGCTCTTTGAGATCCTGACGACGTTGAGCTAGTGTACGCTCTTGGACGAGACGAGAGCGCTCATAAGTTACCCAACCTGCCGGTCGGTGAGTCGAGAGAGCGTTTTTACGGGCGAGTACGTGGTTGAGATCAGTCTGTACCAATGGTCAGATACAAATAGCATAAGCACACGGCGCCGGGCGCTCACCTCTGTCATAGGCTGTGTCTCCAACCTCCTCAACTCTGCTCGCTTCCTTTCTGCAACAGCCTTGGTAGGAAGTTTGATGCTTTCGGAATTGTAAGTCTTCGTAAGTCTCTCGTATTCTTTCTGTAGAAAAATATCAGGACCCGCTCCGAATAGAAAAAACAACGTCAAGGGTATTCACAGGCAAGAAGCCAGAGTTTGACACTCTGTCTAGTGGAAAGGTACGAGAAGCCTTGCCGTGCTTCAATTCGGCGTGCTTGTCAAAGGCAACGCCGTCTATTTTGTACGGTTTTGAATCGCTGAGACCTGAGGACGTGTCAAGACGACAGCCAGCATCATTTTGGGAGAGCATGACCCACCAACGATCTCACATATCCTATAAACCGGTTGACCGCTCTCGTTCCCAATGAGATACCGAACCCAAGCACCTTGGTTAAATCAGTATCTTCATGACGAATTAAGAAGGGCATAAATACACACCTTTGACATACTCTTCAAACCAAGGTGCCATACAATGCTTAGCCAAATGTCCGCGAGTGAGTCGAATATTTTCCAGGTCCGTCATATTGGTGGGCTCGTTATCTGATACCGAGGTCGAAGTCGGTTTGCCGAACAGCTTGGCCTCACGTTCTTCCTCTTGCTCGATCTTCGAAATCATACCATCCTCGTCTTCTTCGTCTGAAGTCTCCATGTCCATGGGGGTCTCAGAGCGTTCCCTTTTTGGCGAGTTGCCAGAGCCTCGACTCTGTATAATCAGTCAGTCGGGACTATACATAGCAAGCGTTCAAGGACAATGACAGCGCATACCTGTTTCTTTTCATCTTTGGCTTTCCGCCTCGCTCTCAGCTCGTCCAGCTTCCTTGTCTTCTCCTTAGTAGACCCCCTGGCCGTATGTTGGCCTGATAGCATGACAGTATCTCATTAGAAACGAAGCACAGTTGGAAATATCCAGGAATAAGGACACGCACGTTTTGCAGCTTTCGCGACGCCATCCGGCTCAGTCCTCTGAGCGTTCACCATCTGAGAGATAGCTCTCTTATCCTTGATCTTCTGCACCTCTTCCATCCTCTGTGCCAGAATATCTTCACGGTCAAACTCGGACATTTGCAAAAGGCTTCAGTTTGTCCCAGGAAAAGTCCGTGTAGCGACGTGGCAGTTAAGGTAGTGCAGCACGAGCACAGGCATGAGCACAAAAACTAGCGTTTTCTAGGTTCAGCTCATACTGACCGTTGTCTGTCAACCTCGTCGACATATTTGCCTTCTAGGGGATAAGGATCCTCGAGTTCTTCGCTTTCGGGGCCCTCGGCGTCATCCGAGTCACTGTAGACAAATGCAGTAACATTAGTATAGTAGAGGAAGGGTGTCATCTAAGTAAAGATTTCCATACTCTGCTTTTCGTCTCTTAGACGAAGAGTTCTTGGTTTTGGAACGTTTACGCTTCTTCTCGGGGGAACCTGCTTCTACGAGCTCAAGAAGTTCGTCATCAAAGTCGGACATGGTCAAAAAGGATTGACTCTAAGAGTAAGAAAGATCGAGAGTGGTAGAAGGAGAGGGAAGTCGAAGAACGTTCGTTTTGTTGTCGGACAAGTGGCAGTCCTGAGGTGGCAGTGATCCTAGTTGTTCTTTGTTTGGTCAGATCCCGAGGGTCACGGGCCTCAAGTCCTGCCAGTGCGCCGTCACGGTCTTTCCAGCCGCCGACTCCTTCGAAATTCTTTTGGTCCTAGGAATTTTGTTATATGCCAGGTATGTAGCATATAGTCCTCATATTTCCAACCCGGTCTGACAGTGCATCAGAACTACCCGCGCATGCGTCTGAAAACACTGCGAATAGTCATGACCGCGTCGCACCAGTATACTATCATTGTCTTGCGGAATCTCTTCCAAAAGAATTGATTATTCTCATCATCTCTCATATTCGCTCCAAATCGGATTTGCGCTCTTGCTCCACTGTCTGTCGTTCATGGTCTTTCCCTGCCCAAAGTCGCCTTTACTCTACGCTTGCTGTCGATGATCTTTACGAGTTCAAGACTCAGATCAAACAGTTCCAATCACTACCACATATCTGTCGTGCGGTTAAAAGGATACATTCCGATTACGAACCAGAATCAAGAAATTTAGCCAAAAAGTTATTCCGTAAACTACCTAACGTCAAGGAGGCGATAACTGAATATTGGGACCCAAGGAGTGTACGTATATTGAGGAGGTTGAAGAACTTGAAGAGTTTATCTCTTTTCAGAGTCCTTGACGGTGATATGGCTCATGTCACTCTAGGGATCGGGAAGATGGAGCGCTTGAAGAGTTTAGACATCTCCGTCGATGACATTTCACATATTTCATGGACACCTTCTTTACTCCCAAAACAAGCCTTGGAAAGTCCATTAAAGCTCAGGGCATTGGGGGTTATGATATGTACGTACAAATGGCCCGATGAGAATACAGCGGGATCGACTAGACACGTGCTCGACTGGTTGTGTAGTCCCGTATTTGATCATTCGGAAGTCCAGACGTTGAGCTTGGTTTGGAAAAGCACTTGGAGTTGGGGTGCGGTGCTAGGAGGTGTCGAGGCGGAGAGACTGGTCAAATTTTTCAATGCTTTAAACCCTCAGCTCGAAAACTTGGTTCTAGGGGTTCCGGGTGATACCTCCAGAGGACCGTTGGATACCAACATATTCTTGGATACTTTCTACGGTAAGTTGCTTTTTTTGGTGATGTACCGTGAAAGGACAATTCTAAGGGCAGTACGATAGATTACTTACTCGTTTCGGAGACACTATCTAAATTCAAAAATCTCAAAACGCTCACGATGCACCCACTTATAAAGTCTTCGGGGTGCTGGACCTGGATTGAAAAGGCTTTGGCCCTCTTGGAACCTCTGCGGGAATACCCTATTCATACAATTCACTTTCTCCTTGATTTTACCGCAGAAACTCTTCTAGTAACTGACTCCTGGGGCCACTTCAGAGACCTTAGGGATCTCGACAAATTTTTTGAGAGTTCTAGCAGTGATAAAATGCCTTCATTTCCCAACTTGAAAGGCTGCTACTTTCATTTGCATGCGGTCCGTTATCAGAATTCGAACTCGCTTGTTCATGAAATGAAGAGCATTATGTGCGATCGGAGTTGGAAAAGCGTAGTGTTTTGCACGTCATAGTTCACAAACCCAGGTTTGAATATGTGAGCCGAGTCCTCTTTTCCTTTTCTTGATTCAGTATAGATTCACATCATTATGCTACAGTCTGATCATGACGATATTGATCCTGAAAGGTTATCGCATTGGTCGTACCCAACTTTAAATTTCGAACAACCCAGTGTACTCTCGACGCTCAGGACGTACTGGTCGCAACTTACTGGACAGTGACACAGTGTATACCGTATGTCTCTGAGCTCGGAGATGGGGGCTGGAATTAAGTTTGGGCTTAGATTACTATCGGGAAGCTCTGGTCAGAGAATAATATGTACCACGAATTCAATGATGTCTCGTCCCCAAATCTTCAAGTACATTATGAGGCCGGAGTTTTTGAAGGACCCCGTCCTTATCCCATATATATCTCCGTTTACCTTATACCATTCGACGTTTGCTTTAATTAGTCTATCATTCATCCATCTGCATTAAAATCATGGCATCACAAAGGCCGCGATGCTCGGAAATAACAACCTCGCACTACGGAGCGACATACCGGGAGCGATTTCACTTCAACAAACCAAACTTTCAAGATAGGATCAATCAAAAATCCGAGTCCAGCTTCAATGGGTTATGCCAATATCTTGTAAGTTTTGGTATAATGCCTACATACATAACAAAGAAGCTAAAAAGTTGTAATCTGTAACTTGAACTTCTGACTGTTTACTGATATCCAAGCCTAGTCTTGATAGCCTGTAGGAGAAGGAGCAGGACTGGCACTAGGAAACATGGTTCTCTCCTCGTCCCTGGCATTTGGATGCATAGCGGTCCATCTATCCCAGAAGAGTGGCTGTTGTGATAGGACAAAAAGGATGATAAATAACTTCAGTCGGACCTCCAAAAAGACGGGGAATTTTTCATTGATACTCACTTTTTGAGTGCACCTGCATCAAGCGGTGGCGGAGCACCAGTGCAAATGAGAGTCTTGGATCCAAAGCTAGAAACGCCATCGATGGTAACAAATACATAAGCCGGAACTGGTGAATAGCTATAAATGGTGGGAGAAGGAGGTCCGGTGACAGTCAATTTAGTCCTGTCGTCTGACAACTGAGATACGAGGCCGGAACACCATGAGTTGCAAACTATTGTGAAGTTCAAGTTGTTCTGTCAAACCTTCTCATAAAATGTTCCATAAGCTTGTATGTGACTTGCTCCAATGTCCATAATAACAACTGCCAACGGAATTACGAGGCCGACTTTAGGAGGACTCGTCCTTACTAACCCAAGTTTCCTAGCCGGTCGTGCGTTAGCCCATTTGGAAACTCCGCTCTTATTTCGGACAATTACGCAAGCTCGGGAAGTTCCGTACTGCCACGTTCCCGTGTGTGGTACTTAACCCTTGCCATCAAGCCTTCGACCGTCGACGGCAACAACTGTCGCCTTGTTCTAGCATACCTGCACTACAGACCTTAGATACGTATCATGACAAAATTTCTTGCAGTTGTATTATCAGCCCTTATTACGCTGTTTTGACTATTACAGGACAATTGGGGTCTAGGTGCGTGTTAACAGTGCTTATCTACATACTGAATTGATCAATTTGTAGATACATAGTACACAAGTCTACGATAGGTCTGTCTCTATAGCAGTTTTGAATGCCTTCTGCCTTGTTTGACGCTGACAAGATGAATCAATCCTGATTAAATTTCTAAAATCATTTATATGTCCAGAAAAACTAAAGGACTCCTTGTTTTTACGGCCTCGTACCTGCCGCGCGAAGCGATGGCTATCTTCCTTAATTATTAGCGTCGTGTCCGGTCCCGAGCTACGTACCTCAAAAACGTACCAGAAACCTTTTCGCCTCCCTCAGGAATATCAGCATCAATAGTGATCTGCGGATTAAAATCGAAAGTTGCGGGCAGTATAATGATGCCGGTTTGAGCCCAATTCAAGATGATACTTACCGACAAATATGCATTCAATATTGACAATGATACAAATTACAGGTAAGAAGTCTCAGCTCAGTCTTCCATCTCATACTTTCTTTCGTAGATTTGGGTGATTTCATGAAGCGGATTTTTATAAAAGACTACTGAACAACTAGATACATCTATATGCAATCAATAATATACTGAAGCGAACCCAGAAGGGAAAAATTCAAAAAATTTCTCGATTTGCTGGCTCAAATTGTAATAGTTTTGGCCAAATCTTTTTTCAATCTTATTATAACATCTCTGGTCTCAGAAATTATAGCTTAAAATCATGCTTAAGTCGAACCTTATCATGAAGACAGCTCACACAAAAATGTTTGTATTGAAAGGTAAAAGATTTACATGATATACAGAATACAAACAACAAGCAAGAAAGTTGGAGAGTGGAAGCTGTTGAAGCTTCCATATGATATAGTTGTAGCAAACACCATGCAGAAGAAAGTGTTGAGAATCATTGATATTTTTCAAAACGTGACAGCAGGTTGCAAACTTGCAATTGCAAGAAAAGGAACACCAAAGATAAGAATTTTTTGAAGAAAACATGATTATGAGTTGTTTCTGATGAGTACACACTGGGTCAGACAGAGCTTCCAAACTTTAATTGTCAGATTCAGAATAGCATTGAGCCCAATCTTCACCATGCACACAGTTGTCAAAGGAAATGTCAGTATAGCCATATTGTGAAATGATAACAGGATTTTGGTGTATGGATAATGAATGAGAAAATTCGGGAGGTATCCAAAAGACTTTTTGAGGATTAGGAGGACAAGAAACCCATCCATCATTATCCAATGTCCAGTAGTTATTCTGTTCTACTACAAAAAACATTTTAATGGAATCTGCTGAGATAATAGAATTGACACTTACCATTTTGTGTACTCCAGACCCTCACTGTGTTGTCATTTGAGCCAGACACAATCCTCTCTCCATCTGGAGAGAATGCTACTGAAGTGACCCTACTTCCATGCCCTTGGAATGGATCTCCCTCTGGAGCACTGGTCCTTGCATTCCAGACCCTGACTGTATTATCATATGAGCCAGACACAATCCTCTCCCCATCTGGAGAGAATGCCACTGAAGTGACCCAATTACTATGCCCCTGGAATGGATCTCCCTCTGGAGCACCAGTTCTTGCATTCCAGACCCTCACTGTATTATCCAATGAGCCAGACACAATCCTGTTTCCATCTGGAGAGAATGCCACTGAAGTGACTCCAAGACTATGCCCCTGGAATGAATCTCCCTCTGGAGCACCAGTCCTTGCATTCCAGACCCTCACTGCATTGTCCTGGGAGCCAAACACAATCTTCTCTCCATCTGGAGAGAATGCCACTGATGTGACTACAAGACCATGTCCCTGAAGTGGATCTCCCTCTGGAGCACCAGTCCTTGCATTCCAGACACTCACTTTGTTGTCATTTGAGCCAGAAACAATTTTCTCTCCATCTGGAGAGAATGCCACTGAAGTGACCCAATGACTATGCCCCTTGAATGGATCTCCCTCTGGAACACTATTCTTTGCATTCCATACCCTCATCTGATTTTGTCATTTGAGCCAGACACTATTTTCATTTCCATCTTTATTAAATGCCCCTGTTGTGTCCTCATCACTATGCCCCTGGAATGTATCTCCCTCTTGATTGCATGAGTCCTTGTATTTCAGACCCTCACTGTTTTTTCCTTTGAACCCGACACAATCTTCTCTCCCCTCTGGAGATTATTTTACTGAAGTGCCCCTATTTCCATGCCCTTGTAATGGATCTCCCTCTGGAGTACTTGTCCTTTCATTCCAGACCCTGACTGTATATATCGATACTAGATACTACAAGATACAAGTCCTCTCCCCATCTGGAGAGCCCTAAAAATGTCCACAATGATGTGTACCCAACTTACTATGGCCGGTTGATTGAGTTGATAGGATCTCGTTTTGATGAGCGAGCGAGAAGATTGCATTCCAGACCGTCACTATCACTGTCCCTTGATGGCCAGATACAATCCTCCCATGCCGATCTGGCGAGAATGCCACTGAAGTGACCCCACTACTAAGCCCCTGGAATGGATCTCCTGCTGGAGCACCAGTTCTTGCGAATTCCGAAGACCCTCACTGTGTTGATCATATGAGCCAGACGGACGGAATGCTGTCCCCATCTGGAGAGGAAATGCCACTGAAGTGAGGCAATTACTATGCGGGTGGAATGGATCTCCCTCTGGATGCACCAGTCCCCTGCATTCCAGACCCTCACTGTATTGTCATTTGAGCCAGACACAATCTTCTCTCCATCTGGAGAGAATGTTACTGAAGTGACCCAACTACTATGTCCCTGGAATGGATCTCTCTCTGGAACACCAGTCCTTGCATTCCAGACCCTCACCGTGTTGTCATTTGAGCCAGACACAATCTTCTCTCCATCTGGAGAGAATGCCACTGAAGTGACATGATCACTATGCCCCTGGAATGGATCTCCCTCTGGACCACCAGTTCTTGCATTCCAGACCCTCACTGTGTTGTCAGATGAGCCAGACACAATCCTTTCTCCATCTGGAGAGAATGCCACTGAGGTGATCTCACTACTATGTCCTTGAAATAAATCTCCCTTCTGAAGACCAGTTTTTGTATTCCAAGTCATGATATCTCCATTTTCTAATCCTGTAGCCAATATGCTCCCATCTGGTGATAAACTCAAACATAATATTCCTGATGGTGTACTCCAGAATCCCAGTTGTCTTAATGCTTTCCCTGCTTTCTTCACTTTCATTAGTCTCTGGAATCTATCAAAAATTGGAATCTCTCCCATAAAAAATGGGACAATGCTGAGATATAAATGTGGTGTCCTTCCTTGTATCTTCCCCAGCACACACATGTTAACCATCTCCTTTATCTGCCTCAACATGTCTTTATTTTTTTCACCCACTTGAACCTATTAAATCCTTAGTTCAGCATATGTCTTACATTTTGAATAATTTGTTTTTACTTACACTGATTGCCATCTCTAAAATGTCCAAACAAGATGGAAGTTTATCCAACAACAACATTGCCTCAACCCAAAACACCATCTTTTTTTGAACAAATCTTTCCAGCATGCTTATCACTGCTTCATCTACTGCTGCTTCATCTACTGTACATTTTGCCAAGTGATATTCCCAAAAACAGCAACAGTATTCCAATTCACCAGGTATATTTTCAGCAATTCTTTTCTCAATCCCTTCTACTTCTTTGTCCATTAGAAAAGAGGATGGCAAATTACACATGTCAAAGCAGAGTTTCTGGTCCATTATGCCAAGACATGCTTTTTCCAATAAGACTTGATGCACCAACTGATTACAATGATTTTCCTCATTGTGCTCTTCTGAAAACATGTAATCTGAAAAAGAAGTATGAAAAGTATAGACTTTGTTGTCCTCTTTATTGATGTGTAATACTGATTGCAAGCTTTGAATAGTAGCATTTGCAACCTTCAGACTACAGCCAACAAGGTGAGAAATAGTTTTGCAAGTCACAGGTGTAGCTGTAGACACAACAGTGTGGATAATTTTTAAGCTCATCTGCCTTTCAGATTTCTTCTGTCCAAACATGGCCTTTTTCAGAATCTCCCCATATAACTCATCTATTCCTTGATTATCCATGGCATGTGGATCCTGTGCTAGCTTTAATACATCATCCAAATGTTCTTGCTCATATACATCAGTACCAGTAACATATTTGACAATTGTAGCAGCATAGATGAATAGTTTTCCTGAGCTGTTAACCAGAATCTGGATTTGTTCATCTGAAACATTTTGAAGTTTATCCTGAAGGAACTTCTTAATGTCACCTTGGACTAGATTTTTCTCCACATTGTGCAAATAGAAATTTTTGACTTGTCCAGAATTAGCAACCTGGCTGTCAATTTCAAGGTGGTTTGAGACATTTTTCCCAGGTCTGCTGGTAAAGAAAAATTTTAATCCTGGCATTTGTTTATTCTGGATAGCAGGAACTATAGCCTTTAGGACTTCTGAAACATTTTCACATTCATCCAATGCATCTATCACAATCACTGGTACATGGCCTTCAAATCTTCCTGTCTTCTTAACAGCTTCCCATGGTTGGATAAGGAGTTTCTTGACTTGGTCAGATGGCTCTTTAAGGGCAATACTCTGGTCTTCCTCCAAAACTTTCTCTAATTTTTCTCCAAATGTACAAGAGTAGTATGCCAACTGATAGGCAATAGTTGGGATAATACAATGATATTCTCTACATTCTGGAATCTGCTGAGAACAGAAAAATGACCCAGCAAGTAATTGTTGTTCCTTAAGCATTAAACATAATGATTTAGCAATGGTACTTTTTCCTGTTCCTGCCATACCACACATCCAATAGCCCGAAGAGGCATTGGGTGAGTCAGAGTCTTGCACCCAATCCATTATTTCGTTGAGAACTGCAACTCTTGTACCATCAGTGCATGGACTTTTTTCTGGACCAACATCATGAGGTGCTTGCTCAGAGTTCTTAAGCTTGGTCATGATTAGCGTCTATTTGTGGCTTTTGAATATCAGTTTAGATATGCAGATATATTAAAATACCTTCAAAATCTTTGTAGTATCCCTTTCAATCTTGAACGGTATTTGAGTCTGGACAAAAAGAAAGAAAGAATATTGCAGATCCAATTAATTTAAGATTACAAAACCAGACATACCTTACACTGGTCATATGCTGTTTGCAATTCTTGATAGTACCTCTCAATTTCTTGAGTGTCATGATCAGCCTGCACTGTTCTGCGGAGTGCAGAATGGTCCAACTTCTCTCTTAACTTTCTGTTGATTGAATCTAGTTTCCTGTCAATAGAATGAGATTTGGTCACTAAGATTGATATGATTAAAATACCCTGCCAGTTCATCAAAGTGATGTTCCACTTCAGATGAATTTCTTCGACCTTTGAGACTGGCAAGTTCCTGTGCCCTTTCTGCCAAGTCTGCAGTCATCTGAATCATGTCTTTTTTATTCTTAGTCTTTTTCTAGGTTCAAACAAAAATTAGATGTACAGCCTTATAGGTATTTAATTAAGGAAAGGCTCACATTAAGAATCTCAATACTTGCACAAATCCCACTAACTGCTAGCTTTAAAATCGGATTGATATCAGAAGATTCCTTGAGAATTTTTAAGGATATCTCCACGGAATCTTTGATGATGTCATTCCTTTCTTTGTTTCTAAATATTTTATCAACTGTGTCTTTCACTTTGTTCTTGATTTTATCACGTTTACACATGATTGTCTTGTTTGCAAGAGCAAATAGTTAATATCAAAAAAGAAAGACGGAAAGAATTGATGAGTCTTACCAAGTTGTGAGGATGATATCGTGTAAGCTAATGGACAAAAGGTTATCCAAAAGCACGTGAGATCTAGTTCACAGCTGTAAATTTTAAGGTTTCAGCAAGTGATAAAGTTTATTCGCAGCTCAATTGGGATGATTGATAGGAATACTGACATGTGGCAATAAGATGCACATAGGACTATCCAAGTGCACTTGAGGACTACTAGTACTTCTAGATAAAGGTTTCAAAGACTCAGAGTGATATGTTTTAATGTTGACCTCGAGAACGTGATAATCAATATGAGATGATGAGGTGTGCGGGCAAGATTATCATTAGATATATATGTAGATTTTTAGAGAATTATGCAAATTCAAATAAGTATATTGCGTAGTATAAGTATATAGACAATTTCCCGGACTACAGTTGAAGAAAGCTGCCAATTTATTACGAGTAAAAATAAGAGTTTTTTGATGGTGAGATAGGTTTCCAACAGAGGAAAGCCAATGAGACTCAACGCCATTCTCACGCTGGAAAAGCACCTCTGACCATGACCTTCCCGACCCGGTCCATTTTTTGAGCCTCTGGGCGCACTGTGCATCACACTCTAACGTTGAGCATGCGCAGATGAGGGAAGAAGTCGATGATGCCACCCTCACGACAATGACAGCTGATTCCATCCGCTACGTGCATCCGGACTTGCGTATGTACAACATCATTGTACGTGATGGTCACTTACCTGGTATCATTGATTGGGAGGATTCTAGCTGGTATCCTTACTCTTGGCAAGTGGATGCAATGAGATGGTCACGATTTGGGTGCAATGGTCTATTCCTTCAGTATTAGTCTCTAGTACGCCGTTTTCCTGATACTGCAGAAGCTGCCTATGTGGCGTAAAACCTTCCTGATCAAGTCTCTGGTTGACGGGGCTCTGGAAGGTGTCAGGCATGGTAATGTCCGAGTCAACGTGACAAACCCTTGACCCCTATTCGCTTGGTTCATCATGTCGTTTGATGGACACTTCGTGATCAAGAAATTACGAGGCCGACTTTAGGAGGACTCGTCCTTACTAACCTTGACTCGTGCAGGTGGCTGTGTTGTTGTTGGGACATATCTCCGGATAGACATGATTGCCGCTTTTGCCGCTCAAAGTCAAGTGACCGGTCCAACCACAAACCAGCTACCGGTGGCACCTGACCTCGGAATGCATGATTCTGATTCTGTATGTCAACGTACATGCCG
This sequence comes from Dendrothele bispora CBS 962.96, assembly GCA_004369135.1. NCBI lineage: Eukaryota > Fungi > Basidiomycota > Agaricomycetes > Agaricales > Dendrothele > Dendrothele bispora. Next base: position 41,925 of record ML179188.1, on the reverse strand, counting down.
CGCGAAGCGACGGCCCTTTTCCTTCATCAGAGTTCCGGAGAAGTTAAGTACGTACCACATATCAACCAATATGCTACTTTGTGTTCTTGGCTTCAAAAGGATATGGGGTTCGCGAGGTAATTCTGCGTAAAATAAGAGATGATAACCCTGATTGATTGCCAAGAAAAGGACGTATGTCGGAAAAAAATAATTTTGACGCCATACTAGGCGCTTATAAGGTTTCTTTACCCCGCCGATAATGCCCTATTATGAGGACCGACTTCATAAGCCGATATAGGGTATTTCCATTATAACATTCGGTTACACGGTGATTATGATCATCTGAAAGATTCTTTAGCTTGACTGCTATCACGAAATCGAGCTCGGAGACTGAAGTATTACAGTCTTGACTCGGATGTTCTTTTAATGACATGTAATACTCATTCCTCCAGTCACTTCATTAGAAGTTACACTCCTGACATTTGAACGACACCATGTATCCAGATTTGTGGAGTTAGTCTAGCTCCGGGTACTTGGTAGGAAATTCCTCATGTGAAAGTACTAGGCCGTCCTATTTTATTTGAGGAAGTTTTAACACCTGTTCGTTTTCTATCTATAAACCATCAAGGGTGGAAAAAAGAGAGGAATCTACCTGTATGGCCCCAAGCGTACTTTTTTTACATCAACGTTTATTGTCAAAAACAGACTTCTGTGTTGCATTTGCGGACATGCCATGGTATTTCATAGCTGTTTTTATCACTTTGGTGAGAATGGACGTGAGGTTGCGAGAACAGACATCTTACATGGCATTTTGAGAGAAACATGCACGACATCTTAAAGATACGTGCTCCACCTCGGGCTACTCCAACTCCACTCCGAGTCACATCAAACACAGTCGGAACTCTTACTATCGTGCAGTGTTGAGTGAATAATATATCACAAGACATAACCCAAGTCCCGGACGCAAACATGACGGAAGATGATGGTCTATCAAGCTAGAATGGAAGTTCTTCCTTCAAGTTGTCATCAACACAGTCATTATTAGTATGTGCTGTGGGTACTTAAGCCAAGCCCCAGGATCAGAGCAGACCATCCTCTCTTTTACAGCAGTCTCCCCTTTAAATCTGACTTCAACCTGATGTTGCTGTCGTTCCTTTCTCTGGGCTCACTGGTCCTCCAAGTAGCTGGGATCACCACAGACCCAACGTTCTCACAGCTGCAAGACCAAGCGTTTGTTGCAGGAAACTGGGGACTGACCCAGCCGGGGACGACTGGAGTCAGTGCTATGCAGTTAGCCGTTGTGTCCGAATCGACTGTCATCATTCTAGACAAGACGTGAGTTATATTTGGGTGTTTTATGTACTCCTAGCATTAACTTGGACTATGAAGCGAGAACAATCCCCTCAAACTTGTTGATGGTCGCGCTGCCTGGGTTTCTGAGCTGGATTTGAATACCAATCAAGTTTGCGCTTTGAACGCTAAAACCAACACATTTTGTGCCACAGGAAGCTTTTTGGGAAACGGGACCTTTGTCAGTTCAGGAGGAACTGGTCAGTCTTTGAATCAACGATCGTTCATTGATTGAGCAAGTTAATGCTAATGACCCTACAGATGGCGCTGGATTTCAGGCTATTCGTTTATTTACTCCTTGCACAGATGGTACTTGCGATATCGTTGAGGATCCCACGCAACTCCATTTGACATCAAATAGATGGTACCCGTCTTCGGTGTGTAGTGTTCAAACCACAACTTGACGTTCGAATTGAGTGTTGACTGATCATCTTGATGTTTAGGTTCGGCTTGATGATGGATCTGTGATGATCTATGAAGGAATTGGGCCGTCGCTTCGCGCGGCAGGTACGAGGCCGTAAACTGATTCCACGTGCTACATTAAAGTCTCCGGATGGTACGGCAATATCGGCATGACATAACATACCAAATGGGTTTGCCCACGACCAGCCAGCCGACCGAAGATCAGTAAGGACGAGTCCTCATAAATTCGGCCTCGTAATGGAGGATCCACTAGCTCGGGGTGAGTACTTGAGTTAGTCATGTTCTTCTCAAACTTCGCGCGACTCAGTCACCCTATAACCAGCTTCCATAACGGAATAGGTATCAACAATCCAACATATGAGTTCTTTCCACCAAAAAATATTAATGGTAAGAGTGTCCTTGATATCCAGATCCTAGGCTCAAAATCTAACCTCACTGAAAGGCTTCAATGGTGTCAAGATCCCAAACCAATTCCTTGTCGATGCACTGAACGCAACCCATTTCCCCATTATGGTGTTGCTCCCAAGCGGAAACATCTTCATTGCAGCTAACCAGCAGGCAATGTTATTCAACTGGAGGAATGATGCCGAAGTTGGTCAGCGTCTCCCTGGAATCCCAAATGGTATTCGTGTAACGTCAGTATCACTTCAGAAACTATATCTGCATTCGCTCTTGCCTAATATCAGACTCCTAAATACAGTTCTCCGTTCTCTGCTGGAGCCGTCCTTTTACCTCTTACTCCTGAGAACAATTACACGCCAGAGGTAATGATTTGTGGAGGTTCAAATGTTTCCGATGCCATAGATCCTTTACAACTTAATATCCTCTCAAACACCTGCGTCTGCTCAGTGCGCTAGAATGGTCCAGGCTCACACCACAAGGGATCGCTGCTGGTTGGTCTGTAGAGAGTATGCCGCAACCTCGAGTCATGCCAGAGTTGATTCTGTTACCTGATGGAAGAATTCTTATCGTCAATGGGGCTCAGACTGGCGTGGCTGGATTCGGTGATGTAAGATAGCTTAAAATTTGGATTGGATTGTTACTGATTTCTTGGTTTTTGTCGTTCTGATAGGTGGGAGACAAAATTGGACAAAGCAACGCTGACCATCCTGCCTTGACCCCAGTTATATATGATCCTTCTGCTGCTTTTGGATGCCGATTTTCTTCAGAAGGAATGCCTGCAAGTAACATACCCAGAATGTATCATTCTACCTCTAGTTTGACTCCAAATGGCTCAGTCTTACTGGGTAAGTGCTTTGAGTCAAGTTGGAAAGAATGTATGATATTAACCCATATTTTACCTTCAAGCGGGATCAAACCCTAACGGGGGCGTTTCTACAGAGAAATACCCGTCCGAGTACAGGTAAATTCATGTCAATTTCTCGTGTATCTCCTTATATAGCCTTCTGCTTCCAGATTTGAACTACTTATATTCTCCTCCTTACATGTTCCAACCCCGGCCAACCTACACTGGTCTACCAGCTACCATTGATTATAATTCCCAATTCAAACTTTCCGTCGATCTTCCTTTCAATCTACTCGACATTCCGTCCGGTGAGTTCAATTTCTTAATTACACTTATCGCTGACCAAGACCAAGACCATCTCTTCAAGTTATTTTGATTGATCCAGGGTTGGTCCTAGTCATATAAAGTGGTTGGTATCATTCTGACACTAGACTGCAGTTTCGCTACGCATGGTGTACATATGGATCAACGTTACCTAAAACTCAAATCCATCTTATCGCTCGATCGAAGAACTTTGACCGTCACCGGCCCCCCATCTGCTACGCATTACCCTCCCGGTCCCGCATACTTGTACGTTGTGACAAATGCAGGTTCCGAGCTTTGGCCATAGAACTCTGATTGGAATTGGAACGGGAGCATCTCCCCTCAGTAGACGAGGATACAAATTACAAGTAAGGATTCTGCTTCAAATTTCCGATCTTCTTCAAATTACACTTATCGTTATACCTCATTCTGTAGCATGCGAATCAGCTCCAAAGTTGTCTTGATTCCAGACGTCCCAATAGCCACTGCTGGAAAGCCAGAAAAGGGTAGTCACACAGTGACTGACAGCTGTCATTCCAACCTGAGTGATTGTTTGTTCATACTCACTGTTTCTTTTTTCTCACATTGATATCAATTCCTTTCTTTCCGGACTCGATATAACTTTCCTTTTGTCTACAAACATTTTATTACGATTACCACTCTGTCCATTATGAGGTCTCGTTTTTACTGAATCTCATGACTTAGCCAGTCATGGGCATTCCCGGGCATTAAGAAAGCAATCAATTACTGGCTGTTTAGCAAGTTGATGTGATCATGTTTAAAAAGTTACTGGATCAGATGGATCCTTCTTTGCAAGATGTTCATTATTAAAGATACAAATCTCATTGAATAATAATTTAAGTTTGGGGTCTCACTATTACAGTCGTTTGCATAAGTTGTAAGAATCCGCGTGTCGGTGAAAAAAATAATGTAATATATGGCTGAGCAGTAAATCCTTCATCAATGACCACAAGGATCTGAGATTATGTCCAAATATCAATTTGTGCTGAAAGACCCCCTGCACATGTCTGTAAACAAATATTTTATTAACTTGGATTTTTTGCCATCATATTCAAAAATTACTATTTTTCCTCAAATTTGACCAGTTTTTGTGCAATATCATTTACTCTACACCCAAGCAGTAATTTGCTTGTTGTAAAAGCACCAATGAGATCTGTGAGTACAGCCAGATATCACCACAAGCAGAAAACCCCCACACTAATCTATCTTCTCAATATGGGCATAACTAATATGTACTGATTGCAATACAATTCAGTAATTTTGTCAAAAAGTGGTAATATGTAATACTGTGCACATTTCTTCACACTGGGTGCAAATTTGTGTAATTCCTTGGAATTACAGAAACATTACAGTGAGATTATGCTAGGAATTACTGTAAAATTTGGAATTACAGTGGAAATACAATAATTTCATTGTAATTCCTAAGATAAATCCTCTGTAGTCCTTCTGTAATTCCCTGGAATTACACAAATTTGCTCCCAGTGTCATACAAATTTTGTATCATGCCTGGAATTAGCACAGACCATGTCTATTGAAATACAGTGTTTTTTGGGGGGTTTTGTGGTCAAGACAATATATAAATGATACTTAAGGTGGGTGGTCATGGTTGTGGAGATATCAAATGTTCTTGCTCAACCTGATTCAAACTGCATTACATTTTTGCCGAGACGCAAAGAATAATATATGCATAATGCCTAAATACAGAGTTGGAAAATTACAATCCTATGTAATATCACCACTTCTCTGCTAGAATTCTTCCTCAAATCTGTGATGTGTTCAATCTTTTCTTTGTTGCTGTTGGAGTTCATGTTGGGACTTGATTGCTGAAGCAGAGGCAAATCTTATTGACTGTGTTAAAGACATTTTTACCACATTTATTTCTCGATCATTCTCAAGCGTTACTATGAGAATGATAAGAACAGGGTATATGCCCTGAAAGGTATAAACTTGAGCATGAGTGATAATTCAAACTGATTTGCCACATATAATAACTTACAGAAAAGTGTGGCATCAGTGTACCATAGATCTCAGCAGGCAAACTTTGGTCATCGACAAAAAGACTCAGGACACCATAGGTAGTCTATTTGGCAAACATGATTTAGCTGATAATCTTTCATCAAGTCTATACTCACCCACAAGGTAAGATAAATAACTCCTGATTCAATCATAAGTAGCAAAATTTTCTGTGCCTTGTTTGCTGGGTTATTGGTCTGTCCCAAAGCCTTTCTAATATCATGCCTATATATCCTTGAGTTGTTGTTAGATCAAAAGGCTCATATTTAACTGCCATAGGTACCTCACCATGCCTTGTATGCGATCAATGCTGTGGCAACCAGGTTTGTAACAAAAAGAGGAAGCACCATAATCAAAGAATAAGTTTTTGGTTTGATATCCTCATCATCTGTAGCTGCCAGAATGCTATATGCAATATCCACAAATGTACCTGCTGATAAAACATTCAGAAAGTTATCAAAAATCTTGCTTTCCATCTCACCACAAGAACCAATCATGCAGACAACAACACTTATCTTCACAGCAATATTATAAGGAAACAATGACCATGCTCTCCAAACCACAATGCCATCACTGATCACAAACTGAGAACAAGAGAGAGTACACATCAGGAGTTTATTTATTGATGTCAAAGTTGACTTACATTGACTCTTTCCGAAACAATCCCTATAATTTCTGATTTCTTCAATGATGTGTCAACTCGGTCTAGATCTGGTGGATCAAAACTAAACAACGGAATTTGCAACAAAAAAAATTCCATTGAGTTGATCACATAAATGGTGGAACTCAAGAGCATGAAGAATGTCAAAAAAAATAATCCGGATTTTGCTTTGGACTGAAATACTCCTCTGGATCTTGTATCACAGTGGTTAGACTTGCTGAATTTTGGAATGCAAAATATCAAACTTACAGAAACAAGTAAATAGCTGTTGCAGAGAATGTAGTGTATATTCCTAATGAAAGAAATCCAAGTGCATTCTCAAGGTACAAGTTTCTGAGGATGAGAAGGTCCGAATCAACAAGAGGATGAGATACTTGTGTTGATGGAGACATAGTCCGGGTCGTGTGTGTCTTGGATAAGAATCGACTGAAAGCCTTTATCTAGGCGATGTTGCAATCAACAGCAATCATTTTGGTCTATCTAGGTCCTAGGAACAATTTGTGATAGCAGTCTTCAAATAGCTCACTCGAATGATGAGGATTAAATTGAATATAATTAGACAGGTTGTGAGATACAAACTGTGTGAGATTTGTGGTGTGAGAGAGAAATTGCGTGAGATTTGTGTAGCGCCAACTCCACAGCCAAGGTGACTGAAAAATATCACGCAGAAACTGTGCAGCACAATGCAAACATATGCTTTTCACACTACAAATATCACACAGTTCTCCCACAACCGTCCTGTCTATTCATTCTGCAATTACATGTCAATATACGCTAGCTTATAGCTTTCTTCTCACTGACATTTCCGCTATGTTACGAGGCCCTTTAGGGACTCGTCCTCACTCATCCTAAGGCTTGGTAGTGGCTGAGCCATATGATGCTATCCTCTTTTAGGCACCCGGTCCGGCACAGACTTCATTACCGGTCGAGTACTCGGCCTCGTATCTGCCACGCGAAGCGATGGCCTCGTTCTTTGATTTACTAAATGTCATTTCATTTTTAGATTTGAAATGAGAATAGGAGCAATGAGTGATAAATCATGATTATCGAAAAGGAGAACTCATGATTGTGGTGTGAGAGTAGCTAGTTTGTGTGCCGAGATTCTGATCACTATGAGTTATGTGAGATTATGATAAAGAGATAGAGTCGATGTTGGGAATGATCACTCTAGGAGAAACTACCCAGGTCACACCACAAAGGAAGGTAGAAACAAACAAACAAACAAGAGATTGAGACAAAAAGAGGAGTAAGTTGACTATGCTCAATACAGCAAAGGTGATCATAGGGTGTAGAGACAAAGTGAAGAGACTAGAGAATTATCTATGATGTGTATGGCTACTTATACTACAAAGGACAAAGAAAGATTCATTGTGGTTGTGGCAATGTGCGATGGAGAGTGGGATATTGACAGTGATGGTGAAAACACTGTGTGAACATCTGGTGGAAGTGCATGGGAATGAAATAATAAATGATGATGGAATGGAGTGATAGAAGATGAGGGTTCGTGTGGTTATGAGCATCTGATCTGGATAACTTTAACACTGGTCTTGAACATTGCCTAAAACTCAAATCCATCTCATCACTCGATCAAAGGACTTTGACCATCACCGGCCTCCCATCACCCTCCCAGTCTCACATACATAACAGCACTGCTATTGTGTCTTTGCCAAGTTTGCCATGTTGCAAGAGCCTAAGAAAAACGACCGGCCGCGGGAGAAAAATAATGCAAATTGAATAACGAGGGAGAATACAAAACAGTTCTCCAAACTAGGTAGAATCACAGACCAGAAACATTACTAAAACTTAAACTTCTTTTCAAACTTATCCACCTCTTCGTCCATCCATTTCCAAAGCTCTTCTGCTGTCTTAGGATCATTAGCTGATGGTCGCATCACTCCTTCTTGACACCATGGTTTCAGATACTGAGATTTCAAAAAAGAAAAAACGAATAAATAAGTTCCGAAATAAAAACCAGATTGCGGCAAGAAACCCACTTTGCCATTCATGTCTTCGCACTCAGGGCTCGTTCCAGCATATAGTTGTGTCAAAGCACCAAGTTCTGGCTCATAAAGTTGAAATATCCAGAAAATGAGTGAAGTCAAAGATATTTTATTCAGGAATTTGTTTAGTCCAGTATTTTTGATGTTACCTGAAATTTCCATTGTCAATAACAAGCAAGAAGAAAGCTTGTGATGCCTTACCAGGATTCAGAGAGATTGAAACCAGCCCTTTTTGACCATAACGGTGTGCAAGTTCATTTGCAAAGAGAATATTGCTCTATACATAAATGTAATGCCATGATATTGTCAGAATCAACATTAAAGTAAGAGTAGACAAAGGTTATGTTGCAGAGGATTTGGTATGGGAGTTAAAGTTTTTCATTGGAGATTTAAAGCAAACTTACAAATTTGCTCTGACAGTATAAATCCAATGGACTCTGCTTGTTTCGAACCGATGTATTTGTGAAAGATTTCAAGTCAAACTTGTATTTCATGATGTAATGAGCACAGGAGCCGACAGTGATCACTCGAACTTTTCCTTGATGTTGGTGTGCAGTGGAAAGGAGTGTTGGCAGGAGTAGTTTTGTGAGATAGAAATGACCTATCGTGGTAAATCGGTCCATGTGTATCGGCGTCGAATTAGAATTTAATATAACGAATGAGTGAAAGTGGCCAACCTAACATGTTTGTCGCAAATTGAAGATCATATCCTTGACAACTGAACTGATCTTTCGGTGGCATCATTATACCTCTACAAGAGAATAGGGTTTCAGTCATTTGACTAAACAAAACATAAGAATGAAACTACTTACGCGTTATTGACGAGTACATGGAGCTCGGTCTCCTTTCTATCTCCAAAATGGAAGCTTCATTTCTCCGATGCCATTGCAAAGTGAACTTTAAATGACAAACCTTAAGAACTCCTGCGCAGCTGCCTTTACGCTATACAAACATGCAAGGTTTAGGTCGATAAATATCCCCCTGCCTGGCAACAACGCATATTCCTCGAGAACGGCGAGAGATCTCCTCTCGTCCCTAGCTGCAAGGTAGACTGTGGCGTTCTTTTCGAGGAGAGCCTATTATATCCGATGAATAAGGTGGTGACGTTTACTAAACGGAGTGACAAAAAGGTGCTACATGAAAAAAATTCTGGAGATAACTGGGTAAACATGTTGAACGTCGAACACCCACTTTCACGGTCTCTTTTCCAATCCCTGTACTACCTCCAGTGACAATGACTACTTTGCCTGTCATATCAGGCATTTTGTCGATGGACCATGTCGGTTTAGGGATGAAGAGAGCTTGCTCGAAGAAAGAGCAAATATCAGACAAGCCGGGGAAATCATAAGACATCCTTGTTAGTGAGGCAACTGGGGCTGGGAACCAGAACTTAAGTACCTCATGTTGGCTGTGGTTCTGAGCAACGAGGTGTCCTGTCCTTATGACCACGAGGGGAAATCTAATCTGGTGGAGTTCTAGCCAAATACTGCCAAATACATCAGGGTCTCAAATTTCAAGCTTCAAGGCCAACCGTAAGGAGGAAGGTTCAAAACTTTGGCCTTGAGTCCGTCAACGGTGTGGTTGTGTTTGGACCGGAAGGCTTCGGCCTGGGACGTTTTTAGGTCTCGTCCCTGCCACGTCTCGATCCATGACTTAGCTCGGGCTTGCCCTCGGGTGCCCTCCACTTCACCGAACGCAAGTCAACATATGTATTTGATTGATTGTGACATCTGACAATGTTCGCCAGACTACTTGAGGTAAGTACTAGCCTACTAGGATCACAAAGGATCACAACAGATCACAACTAAAGTAGTTTCCATCACGTGATATAGAATAGTCAATCGATCACAGTGTTGCACGCCAAAAAGTCTGCTTAGTCAGCCGACGCTCAAAAAACCGCGGCTGCGCCTTACCAATCACACGTGTGTTCCGAAGTTGTACATGGCTTATAACTTCTACCAGAGACTGTTCTTTAACCCCCCAACTGACCAGGGTATCTTTGGCCAGACACAACAATGTCGTATGTGACCACCTTATTTTCTTGTCTTGTTCCTCTCCATCCTGGACCATATCGTCCAGTACAAATTACACTACTACTTGTATCTATTCTCATCATTGTTACTTGCCCTGCAGGAGCCACACCAGTACCACAGACAACTGTTGCCTTTGGTGATCCTACGCAAACAACTCAGGTCCCTTCACCGACAGGGACCGCTACAGCGTCCGGTGCATTCCTCGCCAATGATTTTACTCTGACACAGAAGCAAGCTGTGTTCTGGACCTCCATCGCAATAGCTGTTTTGGTCTCCTTTATCCAAGGCGCAATCACCGTCTTCATCGACATATGTGAAGCTGAAGGGTTTTGGACTCTACGGTTCCGAGTAGCCATGTATGAGCATATCTGGTGGACAGGCATTGCAGTATCTCTTGCAGCCTCCTTGGGGTCAATGGTGGTTTCCTTCCTTGCAGGTAAATACTTGCTACAATACTTAAAATGTCTGACATTTCGAGGTTCTCACTGAAACTTGGAATAGGCAATACCGGAGAGTCCCTTGGTATCATCACGTTGGCCACAGCATCTTCCCTCATTGTTTTCCGTTATGCTTGGCCAGCATGGAGAAACCGACATTACTGCCTCAATCGATGGATGGCATGGACAGGTCCAAGTCGTACGGGAATCGAGAGCAAACTTGTTTGTTACATCGGTGGTCCTCAAGATTGGCGCGCCCTTGACACACGCTTGACGGTGTCGAGGCCACATCCTGTCGAACGGCGACTGTGGTTGTTTCGGGATCGACACCAGTCACAATTAATCATTTCGGACCCAACAGATCTTCTTAGAGAGGCGCTTAAGCTCGATAGCTCTAATGAAAACTGTTCGACCAATGAAGCTTCCCCATCACCTGTGATCGAGAAAAGGTCCCAACGGGGTCTGGAATCAAACACAAATCCCCAGGCTTTTGGACCTTCTTCCGTCTTTAGCTTCATTTCGGATCGATCACCAGTAGAAAGTTCAGAAAGATCTGACGCCCTGGAATCCAAGAAGCCTCCTGATGGAGTGTACGCGCCTATTGTACCTGACCAGTCCGTTTCCCTTTTATGGGGGATCAAGTTAGGTTTCAGTCCTCGTGCCAGCCGTGGCATTCTCGCCATCCCTTCTAGACTCTTAACTTCCCATCCACGTTCCGAAGGCGATCACGACGGCAAAGCTCTCTGTCTAGCTCATGGCATCCTCGCTCGAAACAAAGGTTTAGCGCCCTCTTCGTTCATCTTCAGAAAGCCAGCGCTCGACATGAAAAAGTTGGAAGAGAAATCCTTTCAATGGCCGAGACCTTCCAAAGTGTTGAGGTCGTATTATAAAAAGGAGATGAAGGACATGTATGGAGCGTTAGGTGATGGATATGTGGCATGTGCCACGGAGCTCGCTTTGTTATTGGCCGACACGCATCCGAACGTTGTCACAGATTGGTTGAGAGCGAATCTCGAACATCAGGATATCCAACTTAACAGACAGATAGCCGAGTTGGGTGCGTCTGAGGATGAGTTGAAGTTGTTGTATCAACTTTCGTATGCTGTCATGTTGGTCAGTTTGAGCTCGTATCGAAGCGCACATACTGGCGGATGTGATTTGCGACCGGAATTGTCAGTGTTTCGTGCTTACCTTCTTCACGTCGAGGGGAAGGAAGAGTCAGAGTTGCCTAGTTGGATGAATGACGATCAGCTAAAGTCTCGACTGACTGATGAACGTGAAGGGGTCGATCCGAGATCGGATTTGGATGCTCTCATAGAAGCAGTGCTTCCATCACCTCTCCGTGCGAAAGAACAGGAGGAGGAGGAGGAGGAGGAGTCTATTAAACCGGACACAGGAATCCAAGTAGAAGGCTCAACTTGAACTGTGAATTGTGGGAACAGGCCACGGAAATGAACTTGTGGGCTTTGTGCATATATGGGTAAAGCTATCTTTCTTTCTCTCTTTCTTTGATTGCTTGAAGCCATCTAATTGTCTCATCTGAATCTACCGCAATATTAATAGTTCTGCTTGTTGTAATCGTAATTCTCATTTGCATTGATTTTCGTCGCATATATCGTTCTCTAAACATCTAGAAATTTAGATCTGTTACAGTTCATAAGACTGGCTAGCACTCAGTACTCATGACTAACGATTTCGGACGTTTGCTGTCTTGGGTACGTTCGACGGAACTCGCGTTGTTGTTGGCCGTACACGCGTCCGAACCGTTGTCACAGATTGGTTGAGAGCGAATCTTGAACATCAGGATATCCAACTTAACAGACAAATAGCCGAGTTGGGGGCGTCCGAGGAAGAGTTGAGGTTGTTGTATGAACTTTCGTATGCTGTCATGTTGGTCAGTTTGAGCTCGTATCGAAGCGCGCACACTGGCGGATGTGATTTGCGACCGGAAGTGTCAGTATTTTGTGCTTACCCTCTTCATGTCGAGGGGAAAGAAGAGTCAGAGTTGCCTAGGTGGACGAATGATGATCGGCTAAAGTCTCGACTGACTGATGAACGTGAAGGGGTCGATCCGAGATCGGATTCGGATGCTCTTATAGAAGCAGTGCTTCCATCTCGCCGTGCGAAGGAACAGGAATCCAAGTAGTAGAACTTTAAGTGTGAGTTGTTGGAACAGGCCACGGAAATGAACTTGTGGGCTTTGTGCATATATGGGTAAAGCTATCTTTCTTTCTCTCTTTCTTTGATTGCTTGGAGCCATCTAATTGTCGACCTGAATCTTCCGCAATATTAATAGTTCTGCTTGTAATTATAAATCAGATTTGCATTGATTTTCGACGCATATATCATTGTCTTAAAATCCAAAAATTTAGATCTATTACTTACAGTGCACAAGACTGGCTAGCACTCAGTACTCCATGACTAACGATTTCGGATGTTTGAACTTTGCTGTCTTGGGTACGTTCAGGCATTCATTTATTCATGCTATGAGCCGATCATCTTTGATTCCTTGAAAGGGGGGGTTAGGGTGGTTAAAATTCCGCTACTGTATACGACGCTATGGTATGCTATACTATGATATACTATGGTTTAAGAGGATAAGATATTCTTCAGAGAGCCGCTCGACACGAAAAAGTTGGAAGAGAAATCCTTTTCAATGGCCTAGACCTTCTAAAGTGTTGAGGTCGTATTATAAAAAGGAGATGATGGACATGTATGGAGCGTTAGGTGATGGATATGTGGCATGTGCCACGGAGCTCGCTTTGTTATTGGCCGACACGCGTCCGAACGTCGTCACAGATTGGTTGAGAGCGAATCTCGAACATCAGGATATCCAACTTAACAGACGAATAGCCGAGTTGGGTGCGTCTGAGGATGAGTTGAGGTTGTTGTATCGACTTTCGTATGCGGTCAGTTTGAGCTCGTATCATCGAAGCGGCGCGCGTACTGGCGGATGTGATTAATATTTGCGACCGGAAGTGTCAGTGTTTCGTGCTTACCTTCTTCACGTCGAGGGGAAGGAAGAGTCAGAGTTGCCTAGTTGGATGAATGATGATCAGCTAAAGTCCCGACTGACTGCTGAACGTAAAGGGGTCGATCCGAGATCGGATCTAGACGCTCTTATAGAAGCAGTGCTTCCATCTCGCCGTGCGAAGGAACAGGAGGAGGAGGAGGAGGAGTTTATTAACCGGACTGGTCAGGAATCCAAGTAGAACTTGAATTGTGAGTTGTTCAAGGAACAGGCCACGGAAATGAACTTGTGGGCTTTGTGCATATATGGGTAAAGCTATCTTTCTTTCTGTCTTTCTTTGATTGCGATTGCTTGAAGCCATCTAATTGTCTCATCTGAATCTACCGCAATACGAATAGTTCTGCTTGTTGTAATTATAAATCAAAGATTTGCATTGATTTTCGACGCATATATCATTGTCTTATATAAAATCCAAAAATTTAGATCCATATGCATTACTTACAGTGCGCAAGACTGGCTAGCACTCAGTACTCATGACTAACGATTTCGGACGTTTGCTGTCTTGGGTACGTTCAGGCATTCATTTATTCATGCTATGAGCCGATCATCTTTGATTCCTTGAAAGGGGGGTTTAGGGTGGTTAAAATTCCGCTACTGTATACGACGCTATGGTATGCTATACTATATACTATGATTCAAGAGGATAAAATATTCTTCAGAGAGCCAGCGCTGGACACGAAAAAGTTGGAAGAGAAATCCTCTCAATGGCCTAGACTCTCGAAAGTGTTGAGGTCGTATTATAAAAAGGAGCCTAGATGAAGGACATGTATGGAGCGTTAGGTGATGGGATACGTGGGATGTGCGTACGGAACTACGCGTTGTTATTGGCCGACACACGCGTCTCCCAACCGTTGTCACCAGATTGTGTTGAGAGCGAATCTCGAACATCAGGATATCCAACTTAACAGACGAATAGCCGAGTTGGGTGCGTCTGAGGATGAGTTGAGTTTGTTGTATAGGCTTTCGTATGCTTGTCATGGTTGGTCCAGTTTGAGCTCGTATCATCGAAGCGCGCATACTGGCGGATGTGTGATTTTGCGACCGAAACTGTCAGTGTTTCGTGCCTATCTTCTTCATGTCGAGGGGAAAGAAGATTCAAGAGGAAGAGTTGCCTAGTTGGATGAATGATGGATCAGCTAAAGTCTCGACTGACTGCTGAACGTGAAGGGGTCGATCCGAGATCGGATTTGGACGCTCTCAGGCTCATAGAAGCAGTGCTTCCCATCTCGCCGTGCGAAGGAACGGGGATCCAAGTAGTAGAACTTGAACTGTGAGTTGTTCAAGGAACAGGGCACGGAAATGAACTTGTGGGCTTTGTGCATATATGGGTAAAGCTATCTTTCTTTCTCTCTTTCTTTGATTGCTTGAAGTCATCTAATTGTCTCATCTGAATCTAAATCTACCGCAATACTAATAGTTCTGCTTGTTGTGATTATAAAATCGCATTTGCATTGGTTTTCGACGCATATATCGTTGTCTCTAAACATCTAGAAATTTAAGTCTATTCCAGCACATAAGACTGGCTAGCACCCATTCAGTACTTCATGACTAACGATTTCGGACGTTTGCTGTCTTGGGTACGTTCACTGGCAGGCATTCATTTATTCATGCTATGAGCCGACCATCTTTGATTCCTTGAAGGGAAGGGGGGGTTAGGGTGGTTAAAATTCCGCTACTGTATACGACGCTATGGTATGCTATACTATATACTATGGTTTAAGAGGATAAGATAGAATAGAAGATGGAATAGGATAAGATAGGTAAGGTAGGTGAGTTAGACGAGTTAGACTGGGAAGGATGTAAGTATAGGGAAAGTACAACCGACTAAACGAAACCTGGTTCCTGAGATGAAAGGAATAGAGAGAAAAGGGAAAAAAAAAAGAGAAAATGAAAAGAAAAGGCGGAAAGGGTTGAAATTTGAGGAAAAGATGTGTTGAGGAGAAGATGTGTAGAGGAAAAGATATGTAAAGATTTAGTAAAAAAGAAAAAAAGTCGTCGAAGGAGCATGGGGACGATCACCTCCCTCCTTTCTCCTTTAGAAAGCGCTCAAAAAGGCCCTTTCAAGGCTTCAAAAGCGGAACGAAACTAGCCCGACTAGGACTAGCACTGCTCGGAGTGTCACTCGTCGTAGCGTCGTCACGACGATCCATAGCCAATCTACTCTCATTTCTTCCTCTACTACCCTTTTCACTCTCGATCTCCTCGTCCTCATCTTCCGGTTCGACCACGTTAAAGTTGAACCCTTCAACTCCGCCGTCGTTGCCGGTACCCGCCCCGTCAACATCCTCCCAATCCGTCTGGTTATTCTGAAAATACACCGTCTTCCTCCTAACATCCTTAACCACTTCGTCCCCATACAACCTCCTCAACCCATCCAAATACCTATCCACAATCACTCTCACACTGCCCTCTTCCAATCTATACGCTTTCGGCATCATACCCTTCCCAAATCGATACGTGACGTGATTCGAACACAACAGACCCGCGATGACGACTGCGAGTAAGATCGGGACGAGAGCGAACGAGGTGATGTAGAAGAGTTGTAGAGCGGTTCGTTGGAAATGGATGTAGGCGAGTTTACAGCCGGGTAGGACGGAGCGGGAGTAACAGGTTTGGGAGATGGTAGCTTCGATGAAGGGGGAGGAGTAACCGCAACAGGTGAGTTGGTCTTGGATGACACGGCGACCGAGGGAGCCGAGGGAGTGAGACCATTGGGAGTTGAGTTTTCCTTCGAGGTTGAAGGTGCGACGGTGGTAGGCTGTGTAGCCGGGGATGATGAGGGAGATGAAGGAGAGGAAGGTTAGGAAAGTGTAGAGGGCGAGGAAGGAACGGTTGTTGAGGAGGATTCCGGTGTAGCCGATTAGGGAGGTGAAGAGGGAGAGGAGGGAGAAGAGGAGGGAGAAGGAGAGTTCGACGGTGTTGGCGGTGAGGAGGATAGGGGAAAGGGGGAGGAGGGAGAGATGGGTTAGGAGGAGGAGGATGAGTGTGGAGAGGGAGGTGAGGATTAAGAGAGTGTTGGTGATGAATAAAGTGAGTTTGAACGTGTTCCATTTTTGAACTCGGAACTGATGATGGGTTTTCGGTTTGGATTTGGATTTGGAGGTGCCAGTGCCAGTGGAAGGGAGGTCAGGGGTAGAGTTTGAACCGGAGATGACATCGATGAGAGGGGAATGTTGGACGCCGTCGTAGTCTTCGTCTGCTTGATCTGCGATGCGACGTTCGTGAGGGTTGAAAGCGTCGACTCCACCACCTGGTTTGGCGAACGGGTTGACGCCTTCAGGGGCGTGTGGGACGGCTAGTACTCCTCGTTTAGGTGGGCGTCTTCGTCGAGGGTTCGATGGAGAGAGGATAGTGTTGGGGAATTTCTGAGGGATGTAGTTGACAGTGAGAGAGACGTTGTTATTGTCTTTGCTATTGTTATCGATATTGGAGGGGTCGTCAGGATTTGGATTTGGGAGGAGGAGGAAGGAGTCTCGGTTTGGGATCATATGGGTCATGGATGAGTGGCCGAATTCTGAAGAGTTTCGCGCTCTGCACAAAGAGCATTCGGTTTGAGAAAAGACGCTGGGAGGTGTGTAGGTAAAGGCGAGTTACGTACGTTTGCGACATTTCTTTACGAGGAAAGAGAGGTTCGGATCGTGGGAATTTATTTGGTTTTAGGAGGTTCTCCGAGGTTGTTGCTGAATTCGTCGTACTGTCTTGCACCGATATCGGCGCTATAGCCAAGTGGTTACGGCGACAGATTAGAATGAATAGCTGTTAGGTCCCAAATCTGTTCCTCTTTGAGGGCGCAGGTTCGAATCCTGCTGGCGTCGATGGTTTCCGATACAAGCTCGCTTTTGAGTCTAACTTGAAAGTGGGTGTTTCTTTGTTGATATCACCGTTCTGTTCCCTTGGCGCGTAGCAAGAAGGTCCATCCCAATCCAAAAATAGAAAGACTACTTCTGCGACCGCCGTCTACCCCGTCATCAATATTCCACCCTCGCCGAGTGTTTGCCATGCTTCACCACTATGTCGGAGTCTGATCATGGGTCCAAAATAGCCGTGAATAACCATGACCAAACAACACAAATCGCTCTTGGCCGAACACCACCATCATCGCATATACTTTTAGGTTATTTTGAGACTTATCTTCAAAGTCCTCTAGGTCTCTCCATCCAGAAATGGTTTGTCTCGGCGCTATTATTGATGTATTTAGAATATCTCACAGCGATCTCCAGGTGTCTTACTATACAATGGGCTATGGCATCGGACTCGAGAAGATCATGGTTGCCCTCGAACTTGACACTCTGCATGATGGTCGAATAGATGACCTCGTTCAGAAGATTATAGAGTGCATTGATAATCGTCCCCGCCTTTATAAAGGTCGAACTCTTGACGGACATCACAAAGTGATTGTCGTACCCATTGGAGAAGGTCCTGTTAGTGACCTGCAGGCTCTACAGAGGGCGATTAATAACACCATATTACCTGACTCACTCGAAGGCTGGGCGAAGATGTGGACAGATGAGGTTGACATTCTTCATGGCCCTGGTGTGTTTGAACTGGAAACCCCCTTCGAATCCTAGTGAGGCCTGTATGCCAATAGTACCAAAATCTTTAAGCGTGTATTTTCAAGGCCGCTACTTTGTTTAGAGTATATGGGAATCAGTGCAAGTTTTAGGCGCAAATCGCTACGGAAGCGCACTCGAATAGAGTGACCAGAAGCTATCTATTTGCCTTGAACAATTCTGAATCCTACGCAAGAATTGCTTCACGTCTTGGATGATTTCACAATGTGTCCATAACTCAATAGAAACTATAAGCGTCAGAAAACGTTTTCAATCAGCGAAAGCTCGGCTAAATCCTGACACTACCCCTCCCGTCTCTGAACTCTCTTTTCTTTCTGTCACCTGCTTGCCCGTGAGCTGGCGGATCACTGACACTATCTCTGTCCGGATCCATGATGTTTCTTCTAACTTTACCAGTATTAATATTCTCGCTTCTTCCAACTTGGTGTTCCACCTTCAACTGCAACACCAGCCGGACAATCATTCATTCCATCCGGCATCTGCAACAGCTCATCACCAGCTTCCCCCTATATCCAACTCCTCTTCTTTCTGTTCCTTTCTGGACTCCTCAATGTGACGGAACATCTTGAATCGGCGTTAACCTTTCTCCTCTTTCAGTTTCTCTGAATAATTATAAATGGATCATAGCTATAAAGTATTCAATAAACGCAATGTACACACTAGATATGGTAATGGAGGATCCCATTCCTACCTACTCATTCTTGATTGAAAGAACTTCGAGTCTTGTTTCCCGATCTGGCCTATCTTTCCGTTATAATTACCGAACCTCGAATGATCGGAGAACTATGCTGCCCGGAGTGGCCCAAAATTATTTTTCCGAAGATAAGGTAGACGACACACATGATTTTCCAGCAGTTCCCTAGGGGGACCTTTGCTGTGTATCTAACTAACTAACTAACTAACTACCCAACTAACCCCACGTGGCAAAGCGTGACGGACTATATATAGTAATTTCCGCTGCAAATTCTCGAGGGCTCTGTCTTTCGTGCTCACACTTCCACTATTGACATTGATTCATGAATGCATATGCTCGTGGATTGAATGGATGTCAAGCAGCATGGGCAGCATGCAAATGCCATGCTGTCATGTCCCTCCACCCGGTATCATGGAAGACAAGTTACAAGGTATCAGCTGCAGATTGAATGCATACCTATATTGTTCTTATTACACTGTAGGGACATAAAAACACAGAATATCTTGGTGTGCTTCCTGGATAGTGATGAATAGGCTGATATCATTGTACTGGGATCTTCTCTATGAATACTTAATTAAAAATTCTCAGAAAAAAACTGGAGCTCTCTGGGATCACTCTAAAGAGAATGTTCAGTCCAGGTAAGCCATAACCCTGTGATGAAGAGAATAATTGTTGGAAGAAGTCACTGCTATATTTGGTCAAATTGATATTGGCCTACTACAGTACGTAGTGTTACTAACTAGATTAAGTGGCTAGATGGAAGCACGACGTTTTCTAAGTTGTATGTAGGAGTCCTGCCAGAAACCCCGTTTGCACTTACTACAGAATATATAACACTCTCGTCGATGCCGACCCATATGGAGGCATTTGGGACAAATCTGACGAAAGGTGTATATTCCTTGGTCACCAGTGTTTGAGACGTTGGAATTAAACCTCCAACAAAATTTCGATCGATATCGATCCCTCTCACCCGTCCATGATTTGATGTCTCCTTGAATAAGATATGCACATAGCCATGAGCTTGGTTTGCAGCCTGCAATTAAGGCTGATCCCAAAGACAGATTTAAGCCAAGGGCCTGCGAAGCTGAATTATCCGACTCTTCATTAAAAGGGAAGTCTCCCTCGAAATTATCCAGGTTTGGAGTAGTCCAATTCAATTTTCGCTCAGCACTAGGGATCGGAAATAGAATCGCTAAACACACCATTAATACATCGAAGAAAATTAAGCTTTCGAGGACTTACTTTGAAGTTGTGAACTAGCATCTCCGTACACTGACTCCGACACGTTGCTCAATGTTTCTGCGGCATCAGACCACACAGACAATGCTTCTTGATTTTCTTCAGTCAGAGCGACTACTATTAAATCATTCAATAATTAGAAAATTCTTCCCTCAGTCAAATAGTGTGTTGCACATACCATTCAGATGGAAACGTTCCGATGGGGAGAGAATTTCAAGTAGTGGGAGCCCCACGGGCTCGAGCGTAATCTTGTGTCAAGGGGTCAAACCCTTGAATCTCTTGTAAATACTTGACGGCTTCAGAGTGATAATCATAAGAAATGGGGGGTCCTAAGACTAATACTTGTCTTGTAGCTCGGAAGTCCCAAAAATATTGCAGACTCTCCTTGATAACGGGACAGACCCGGATGGGTCAAAGGACCAGAAATAATGATCTCTTCCATTTGCCAACCATCTTACTTCAACTGAGCCACTTTCAGGACACTTATTGAGTGCCACTGGTGCGATAAATAGAAAAACATCCTTTGGCATGACTACTGGACGTGCGACTCTCCGGATGTCAATTTCATTTTTGAGGTGAAAAGTTAATTCGGTAATAAGATCTGTGTTTTACCAAATCAGAACCAATCTTTTTTGGGAATGAAATCTGTTCACCAAATCCAAATATATCAAATGCATCTTCCCCAATTGCATTGGGAAAATACTCTTTCTGATGAAGCCAAGCATTGTATATTCTTTGTACGGCATCGCGAGCACAAAGGACACGAAGCTGAAATTTCTTTCCAATGTAATTCTCACAGTGAAACCTAAAGCATAGTCTTGGTGTTTAGAAGTGAGTTGATCGTCTTCCATATTATTTATTGACCCACCGAGTCCACCCAGTTCCAAGTAAATATCCAACAGGAGAATAAAAATCATCACATTTCCAGGGCTCCAATGTATATGAATTTGACTGATGCATATTTTTGAATGACCCAATAAGCTTTGGCTCGCGCTTATAGAAATCCATCTGTAGGACTGAGGGAAGAGGTACAACCCCAGTGTATGCAACACCAATGACATTCCTATGATGTGCTGCTTTCACAGGCATCAATACTGGAGGGTTCTTCTGTCCCATCATCCCCAATAAATATTCCTCAAGACCAGCTTCATCACGATACAAGTTAAATGGCAATGATATGCCTGGACTCTCCTTGAAAGATCCATAATGCCAAAGTATTGATGGAATCGGTTTGGATGATTGTTGTGAACCAAAACAAATCTCTCCCGTATCACATCGGATGAATACAGCATTTTGCTATGAAAACTATTAGTATCAGACAATGAACACAATTTATCAGCAAAAAAAAACTCAACAAGATTTTCATGTCCAATCATGTCTCTTTTAACCTTATATGCAGCGTCGAACTGTTAAGGGAATCTAACATGAGATCTAAAAGGCTGGTGTTGCAGGGAGGAAATGACATACATAACTGTAGTCAATACACCACTTGACAATTGGGGAGCAATCTTCCCAGACTTGCATGAATGGAATAACATCTACAATGTTAGGAAAAGTCAACTAATACCACCCCAGTATTCATATAAATACCACCGACCATCACAGAAAATCAAAGATGGATTTGACTTCTGTCTATTAAATCCATATAGATGAACAAGATTTGGATGCCTAGAGTATTTCAGCAAGAAAATTCGTGAACAAGAAGGTAAAAAAACTTTGAAATGAGAACTGTACTGGTTGGAATATTTCACCAAGTCTTGTTCCCATACCTGCAAAAGCATTGTTATTTTGATCATTCATTTATTTTGAGAAATATGAAAGACATACAGCGTAAGCATCTTTTCCAGTGTAATGCACAGCTATGCGATAAGGTAAAGCACTAGTAGCCTCCTTATAACGCCGACCAAGCAAGTCAATCTTGTAAGTAGTCTTTGTACACTTCAGTCTCTCCGGCCACCATAACTCCTCATTGACCTCTGATAGCTGTTGTAAAAGACGCATATTACACTGACGTACATACGCGTACTGCAAGTGAGAAGCACACAGGTTGATCTTAAGCGATTTGCATGTAAATTTTCAAGAGTGTGAACCCTACCTCGTCGAAAATTGGCTCTCCGCATGCACCATGCGAGACAATTTGATCCTCAGATCCAGAATCGCCCATAAAATTCAAGTTACCGGCAACATTGAATATCTTTCCGTTAAAAGTGCAATTTGTGGCTTTCTTGTAGAAGGACCTGGACATTATTTGGGTGTGGCGAGGCTGAGAGGTAAGAGAAAGCGGAAAAGAAGATGTGCGTCAAAATTTGCATGGAACCACTATAAGTACTTTACAACACGAGGAATTCGCACTGCCATCAAATGTTCCAACAGTTTGGAACGAGCGCCTCAGATTGTATTGGACAAGTCAGCTTGTACTTTGGAAGCGTTCTGTCGAAAGACTATCAATATTCTTGGATCTCTGGAGTTGCTGATGTCTTTCCAGAGTCTATGGTACAAGCCAGAGAAAATTTTAATGTCAGCATACTTTTGTTCTACTTTTGTTCATTGATTATTGAGATGTGTTCGTAACTTGGAATCCGGTATGCTGAATTCTGCATGTCGTGCCTACGCGCCACCTGCATGTCACCTGTGTGCCTGCGTGCCCCTGCCTGCCACTTTCTTTGAACCGGTTGATGAGATTTGTCATTCAAATTGAGGTCTCCCACAAGTTCTCAAGGATGTAGGATAGGCGGCACAAAAAATAAAATGAGCACCATACAATTGCACACAAGCATACTACCGATTCCAATTTCGAGACGGTACTCAGGTGCATCTTGAAAAGGGTTCAACAGTCAAACCAAATGGTTGTGGTGTCCACTTCAGTTTAAACTTCCTCCGCTTACAGGTATCCTTCAACAGAGGGCGAAAAAAAAAATGAAATGATGCTGGAACCACTCATGTTTCCCATGCAAGCCCTGACCCAAATCAATCTACTTGTCGACTGTTTCTTCTTTGTCCTGCCGTATCGATTTATTCTATGCTTGGTGAGGATCTGGTCACAGAATAACAGATCAATCTTCCAGCGGAAGAATGTTGGAGAGTGAGCAGCAAACCAAGTGTTCCGGCGATGGTGAGGAGCATGAAGGATGATGCAGGCATATACTGTAGTATTACGACCAAAAGTTCAGGCATTTTGAGCGTGATGCGATACTTTTAGAAGGTATGATGTTCAGAGGGTCATATTATGTGTTACGCAATACTGGTGGTATAGCCGCCAGAGAAAATTTTATACTTCTTTTCATGATGATGGTCTCAAAAACATCGCAACATGCCTCTCTATCACGATTTTTTATTCCTAAAGATGCTAAAAATAAAATATTTATACTTTGCTCACTTAGAGAACTTATTTCTTGACTTACGGCCGGAGGCTGGGCGAAAATTTTGATTTAATGGCAAATTTCCATTTTGGGGGGCGTGACGGGATTCATCGGACCCATGTTCTGAGGTACCTGGAACGCGTTACGAAATATCAAATGACCCAAGTTCGTAGGGGGTGCGTGATGCGTTACGCGAACATATGGTCGTAATACTACAGTATGCGCGATAAATGAATGTTCTTTAATCTCACCTTCTCGTTACGAGGCCGACTTTAGGAGGACTCGTCCTTACTAAACTTGACTCGCGCAGGTGGCTGTGTCGTCTTCTAGATGTATTCTCCATATGGAATATCACAGCTTATCTCCGTCTTATCATGTATTCAGTATTTGCCGGCCATAACTGCCACCAACCGCCGCTCCGCATGCCGTTGAACTCAGGCATTTCGAATGGCCTCGTTTCTGCCACGCGCAGCGATGGCCCATATCTTTCATCTCGTATAGTAACTGACTCGCTTTGACAGAATACAGTCTCAGAAGCACGAGAATAAGCACTCTTATACAATCGCACACAAGCGTACTACCAATCCAAAAAGGGGACCTAATAATGAGAACCTCGGACTCGATAAACGATCACTTCTGATATAACCAATCATATAACCCAACGGCTGACCACCCGCAACTCCGAGCCCATTTGCAGCAAGGGCCTGGCGGATTGGCGACCCTGGACCCGATGTAGGGAGGGGGGGGTCCCTGTGGGGCTGGAAAAAAAATTTGTGACTTCACTACAAAATACCCTCAAATCGGGCAGAGATGATGGATACTTGTGTAAAAAGGCTTCATATTGTGCATATTCAATCTGTCGCACTGATACACTGATAGTTTCATAGAAATTACACATGATACTGTATCATTACGACCGTAAGTTCAGTAATGCGTAACACCCGATTTTTTCTGAGTGCGGATTTAATTTTTTCTCGAATTTTGCGATTTGTTTTGCATTTTTTTTGGCCAGAAAATTTGACATCGATGAACTTATGGTCGTAATTATACAGTATTATATCAAAACCAAGAAGGACTCTACAGTGTTTTTTAAAAACCTTGTCTAAAGTAATTTCAATGAACAGCAAAAAATCAAATGGTGGACAAGGATCTCCAAAAACACTCTAAATTACGAGGCCGACTGAAAGGAGGACTTGTCCTTACTAAAGTCGACTCGCACTGGTGGCTGTGCAGTAGCCATGTACAATCTCCATTTAGTATGTGATAATGTGACATTATAATCAAATCACCCGGGCCGACAGTTACGGCCTCGTATTTGCCATGCAAAGCAATGGCTCACTCCTTTTCATGTGCATGACAACTGATATTATAGAAGCACATATCTGTAATCTACATCTTATCTTAATCTAATCTTCATGCACGTGATCTTTGATAATCCATATAAGGCAGGAAGGGGGGGGAGGGGGTCATGGTGGCCTCAAAGCCTCATAATCATTCTACATAGGACACCATGTGGGAATGTCTAGGACTGATATATATGTATATGTCAACCCCCCTTATGTGACTATGTCTCAATGTACCTCATGTTTTATGTCCTTACATGTAATCTTATATGTTGTTCTATGTATGTATGCACAATATGAAAAATTTCGAATAATAGATCCAGAAAATTCCAGCATAATATTGGTAGTCATATAAAAACAACCTAATAGAGGGTCGCATTTTATTATTTTTAAAATCTCGGGGAGTAGGTTGAATTTTTTGAAAATAGGTTAAAAGAGGACCTATCATAAATTAAACTCAACTATTTCAAGTCAGTACTAGGAATGGGTGCAGCATTGATCTGGAGCATTAAGCTTATGGTACGGGCTGAGTTTGAGGAAAAGTATAGAAAAAACATTGTAGAAGAGCAATCTGATGATAATCCAGAGGTTAAAGAGGTCAAGGACACTCCAAAGGTGTATATTACCTTTGATTTTTTAACTTTCACACTAATTGTATTTTCAGAACCGTTTCGACAATCCTCCAGCTCTAGCACCTTTAAAGTCACAAACATTCCGAGATGAGCTAGATTGCTATCTAGATGCTGACCCTGAAGAAGTAGACGATGTCATAGAATGGTGGCATGAGTGGAGAAAAAAGTTTCCTTGCCTGTATTGTATGGCTTTGGATTATTTGACCATCCCTGGTAAGTTCTTGTGGCCATTGCTTTTTTTAGTATAAGACTGAGAAGCAATTACACCAGCTACTTCTACTGATGTCAAGTGCGGTCACCTCATTCTTCCTTATGTCCGAAACCGGCTCTCAGCTCAAACTACTCATGCACTGATGTGTTTGGGCCAATGGAGTCTATTGGGGCTTATTCATAATGATGACATTAAATCAACTGTTCTGATGGACAAAGTACCACTGAATCAAGGGGATGAGGATGGTGATATTGAGATGCCTATGGGTTGGGATTAAATCAAGGCAGGAAAGGCTGTCGGAGACATGGAGTAGGTATAATAAAACATATATACTTCTTTTTTGTAAATATATATCCCGCGGGGACAGGGCTACTCATACCCTGCGGGTTTTCATTATATTTCAGTCTCCCGTGAGGGCGGGAACAGGAAACTGACGGGGCGGGAACGGGTCCGAAAATTTTCCCTGCGGGTTCCCCGTGCTATTCCTTAGTCCTCCTCATATGGAAAGAGAAACTATGTCATACAAGTCAAGTTAAATTTACTCCTGTATGCTCTGCAGCCTCTCCCTCTAATGTTGTAGTTGCAGGTGCATTAGGTTGGGATTCTGTCATTGACCTGTGCCCTTCAGAACTACTTGCTTGGCCTGAAGCAAAGCGAATTGATTGTGATAAAGACATTTCTTCAATGGTAGCAGGCTTCGCATTTTCAGCTGCTGCTATGACAACAATAAGAACTGGGTATAAAGCCTGTGAATTTCAGCATTAGTACATATTTCTTGAAAAGAGAGCATAGAACTCACTGAAAGTTCTGGTACTGCTGCAGCCCAGCATTGAAAAAAAATGCTTTCTTTATCATATTTCAATGATATTATGGTATAAAGTATCTGGAATTCATGTTCTTAAAACAAAAAACAATCATAATTATTCCTTTACTTACCCAAAGAATGCAATACATTGATCCAGATTCAACCAACAGTAATAGAACTTTCTGTACCCTCCTGGATGATGTGCCACTATTACTCAGATTCTTTTTGACATCTTGGTAATGATACCTGTAGAATTACTCAATATCCAAATGTTATCCAAGATCTTGCTTTGAATATGATGAACTGACCATGTCTTATGCCCAATAAACACAGTAGCAATCATATTTGTGAACAGAAGTGGAAGGCTCAAGATCAAGATGTTGAATTTTGAGAGATCATTATTCGGATGTTTCACCGCTTGTACTGCATTGAGCCCTGCATCTACAAAACCTGCAGCTGATTGTAATGAAGTTAAAACTTGTGATAACACACCTAGGTCATATACTCACCTAAGGAACCAACCATGCAGAACGATAGTGTCAGCTTGACAACGCGACTCTCCTGGAACATGATCCATGCTCTCCACACCACAATCCCATCACTGATGATATACTAACAGGTCAATGAGTAATCAACTACGGAACATACTTTGAACAAAGGACCCTACATTGAGCCTGTCCATAAAAATTACAATAATGTCCATCCATACTAATACTGTCTTTAACTCTTCAGAGTCTGTTGGATTGAAACTCAACAATTGGAGGACCAGGATGGAAAACTCTAAGTTGAAGACAGTATCAACTAAGCTGATCAAAAGCATAAGTCCTGTGAGAAGCGGTAGTGCAATTGTGATATTTGATCCAGAGGCCTTTTTCAACCTAATTTGTCATATAACTTGATTGAAAGAATGGGTTTTCAGTCTACGCACAGTACTAAACAGATGGCTGTAATAGAGAGTGTTGCATAAACGCCATACAATAGAAAAGATATTGCCACTTGTCCAAAGTAACTTTTGAGAACCGTGAGATCGGCTTCAGAGAGAGGTCGAGACTGCATTGAAGACATAAAAAGCTAGGTAGAGGTGTTTGTGGGAGAGAATCCTATGTGGATAAGTATGTCCTTTATATTTTAGACTTCCAAACTAGGCTACTTACACAAACAGTTAGATCAAATATTACGTGCTATTAATTCTTTACTTCGAAACAAATGTGTAGCGAGTTGAACATGGATCAGAGTTGGACATGGATCAGAGTTGGACATGGATCAGAGATTAAAAGACATGTTGCGGAGTGTACTCATGTGGGCGAAGACTGATGGTAGACATCTCTGTTGGTGATCGAGATGGGCTCGTACTTTCCATATGGTTTCAAGACAATCTTCAACATAGATAGGTTCCGAAAGCCTGCCGATCAACTGCCAAGCCCGATACCAACGCCCCAAACTTATGTATTTCCCACTTGTATCCACAGAAAGATCGAACAGGCAGTTAACACCATCAAAAATCTGAAGACAATGAAACGATCGAAAGATGATATCAGGTCAACACAATGTACAGCAGAGTACAAATATAGCCGGACGTAGATCAACTTCCAGCTTCACAGCATCTTGTTGAACACTCGAAGCGTCATATGGCTGCGGCTGTTTATCACCACATACAAGATTTGCAACAATATGAATATTGAAAATGAGATGAGATGTATGCTGCCCAGAGTGGCCCAAAATTATTTCCGAAGATATATCGGGACTTTTGACACTTCCACAGATATATCTCTCATTTTCGACACTTCCGCAGATGTATCAGCGTGACATATGTCACATTAAAATTGCCAATCTTCGGTGTGTCCATGACCAGAGATATATTGGTTCATGGCAGATATATACTTTTGGTATTTCTAATATATATCCAAAGTAAGCATGTTTTGAAGATATATCTCTGGTTCTTTTCGCACAAATCCATAATTTGTACTTTGATACTCTTCTGATACTCTTGATAATCTGGGCTTATGTGCTCTTCCTCCAAAAAATCTTCTAATAATTAATGTTCCCTAATTTCCAGGTGTGAAATTTAGAACATAAACAAGTGCTGTGTATATTTTTACCTATGGAATACTCATTTATTCCAACTTTTCATTTTCCATCATAATGCTACTTTGATCAAGTGCTCCATTATCCATACAAGCAGGGAGTATTGAAATATAGACTTTCCCTGACCTAACAGCTGTAAAAACCAGTTAGTACCTCCTTTAAGAGTATCCTCTGGCCTAGTCTGTTAAGATGAGGGTCAGGCTTTTTTAGAATACTGCAATCTAGTCCCATGGATATTTATTTCAGCAAGAATATTGTATGGTGCTTGAAATTTTAATCTTATATTCATTAGTATGCATCAGATAGTTCATTCTCCCTGTCTATGATCAATGATCATTTGGTTCTACAAATACATAGTGGACTCCTAAGTTTTATTTCAATTATCTCAATGTAAAATCTCCAGTCCTGAACTATGATGGCAGTCAAAAGTATTCAATTTCTGGTGTATCTGTTGTACAAGTAACAATGGGCCAGACTAACCCACAACTCTCAACACATAATGCAGACTCATGAGCAGATAATTTATTGTAATGTAGTATGTACCTATGTAATGCTTAAAATCAATGAGTATAACAGTTGAATATAGTCACTCCAGTATGGAAGAATCAAATGGAAATTAAGGAATATTAAAGATTTCTGGAGGAAGAGCACATATATACCAAACTATCAAAAACAAATTAAAGTACAAATTACGAGGAATATATTGTTATTATCGTTTGCAAAAAACGTGAGAAAACGCGCGTCGGCAAAATTGTTTTATGTTTTATAGTCATCAACCCAAAATGGCTCATATCTCGACAACCACTGGGTTCCACAATAATGAGTGAACAGTGCCATGACCAGAAAAATTGCCCCTATAATCCTGTATACTTGAATTTGTTTGAATAATATGTTGTTTCCATTCTATGTCTAAATAGAGCATCTCTTAATGTCACTGCAGATGACTATAAAATAAACATGTATTCCAGGCAAAAAAAGATATGGTATTGCTGGGGCAATTATTCTGGCTGTGGAAAAAATAAGGGATAGTGTAGAACAGGATATCCACTCAGATACAGGTTGATTTAGGTTGACAAGTGTAAATTTCAAGAAATTTGCAAGAAACCTCCCTAAAACATGGATACACTCATATTCTTTTAGTCATAAATCAGTCAAAGAAATTGCCCCAGCAATCCCATACTGTACAATTTCGATCAATTCGCGTGTCACGCGTCACGCGCCATTTTCAAAAACCCTGCCATTATTTTTCTTTCGACTTTTCAGATTTTCTGAGATTTATCAAAACCGAAAAAATGACCACTTTTGAGCGAATTGATCGAAATTGTACAGTATCTTTGTTTGCCTGGAATACATTTTTATTTGAAAGTAATCTATAGTGATATTAAGATAGACTTTATTTGGACATAGGATGGTAACAACATATATTTCAACCAAATTTAAGTATACAGGATTATTGGGGCCTTTTTTCTGGTCATGGCACTATCCACTCATTATTTTGGAACCCAGTGGTTGTCGAGATATGAGCCATTTCGGGTTGATGACTATAAAACATATAACAATCTTGCCGACGCGCGTTTTCTCACATTTTTTGCAAACAATAATAAAACATGCTGACTTCAGATATATACTAGAACCACCAAAAGTATATATCTGCCATGGACCACTATATCTCTGGTCATGGACACCCCGAAGATTGGCAATTTTAATGTGACAGATGTCACGCTGATATATCTGTGGAAGTATCAAAAATCAGGGACATATCTTCGGAAGTAGTCAAAATTCCGAGATATCTGCGGAAAATAATTTTGGGCCACTCCGGGCAGCATAGATACTCATCAACGTTACCTCCTCATCTCCTTTGTCGAATCATTGCCCGTGATGATCTCCCTTTTTGTTGATTGTAAACCTTCCCACTCTGAACATAGTCCCATATACACACTCTTCATACCATTCCGTATTTTACCATACACTGATGGATGATCATGAGCTTGAAGAGAAGGTTTCGAAAGACATCGATACGTGGAGTCAAAAGAGGGGAGGAGTTGACTGATGATGAGATTTGATGAGAATGATTTATAGGAGTTGGAGAGAAAGGGACACGAGTAGGAAAAAGATCAGTTACAGAATCTCATTCTCGAAACTGAGGTGAGCAAAAGCAACGAGGATCCCACTTCATCTCATTTTCAATATTTCTATTGTTGTTGTGAAGCATATATGTGATGATAAACCGCCGGGGCCATACAACACTTCGAGTGTTGGAAAAGATGCTGGGAAGCTGGTTGATCTATGACCCGCTATTGTTTCAGCAGTGTACTCTGTTGTACATTGCGCTGACCTGATTTTGTCTTTTGATCGTTTTATTCCCTTCACGTTTACTACGGTGATAACTACCTGTTGATCTTTCTTTAGATTCAGGTTGGATATAAGTATGGTGTGGAGCTTGGCAGTTGAGCTTGGGTAGGCTTTCGGAAGCTATTTATTCTGTTGTTATGGAAGATTGTCTTGAAATGATATAGAAAGAACGAGCCCGTCTCGATTTGTTCACCGACAGAGATATCCACCATGAGATTAGTCTTCGTCCACACAATTACACTCTCCGCAACGTGTCTTTTGACCTCATATCCATGTTCAGCTCACTATCATGGAGGTACACATTTGTTTCAAACTTGAATTTACGACCCCGAGTCAGAATCAACAATAGTATTGAACTGTTCGTTTAAGTAGCGTAGTTCGAAAGTCCAAAATATAAAGGACATACTTATCCGCATAGGCCTCTCTCTCACCGAGACCCAGCTATTTATGTCTTCGATGCAGTCTCGACCTCTCTCTGAAGCCGATCTCACGGTTATCAAGCAATACTTCGGACAAGTGGCAATATCTTTTTTATTGTATGGTGTTTATGCAACACTCGCCCTTACAGCCATTTATTTAGTACTGTGCGTAGACTGAAAACCCATTCCTTTAATCAAGTTATGCCCTAATATGCGTCTACTTTACAATGACCCAATTAGATTGAAAAAGGCCTCTGGACAAAATATCACAACTGTACTGCCCCTTCTCACAGGACTTATGGTTTTGACCAGCTTAGTAGACACTCTCTTCAACTTAGAGATCTTTGTTCTGCAGCTCCCATCACTGAGTTTCAATCCACCACACTCAAAAGAGTCAAACACAGTATTAACGGCAATGGAAATTATTCAAACTTTTATGTACAGGCTCAATGTAGGATCCTTTGTTCAAAGTATGTTTCATAGTTGACCACTCATTGACCTATTAGTATATCATCAGTGATGGGATTGTGGTGTGGAGAGCATGGATCATGTTCCCAGAGAGTCGTACTGTCAAACTGACATTATTGTTCTGCATGGTTGGTTCCTTAGGTGAGTATATGCCTTAGATGTATTATCACAAGTTTCAATCTCATTACAAGCAGCTGCAGGTCTTGTAGATGCAGGGCTTGGTGCAGCATCAATAGCACAAAATTTCGAAAGTCCTACCCCGAAAGTCAATGCCTTGATCTTGAGCCTTCCACTGTTGTTCACAAATATGATTGTCACTCTACTTATTGGGCATAAGACATGGTGAGGCCATCAAATTCAAAGCAAGATCTTAGATAACACTTGGATAATGAGTAATCTACAGGTATCATTACCAAGATGTTAAAAAGAATCTGAGTAATAGTGGCACATCATCCAGGAGGGTACAGAAAGTTCTATTACTGTTGGTCGAATCTGGATCAATGTATTGCATTTTATGGGTAAGTAAAAGGATAATTGTGATTGTTTTTATTTTGACAAACATGAAGTGCAGATAGTTAATATCATAATACAATTCAAATATGATGGACAAAGTACTATAGCCTTATGCTGGGGCATAGCATTACCAGGCCTCTCAGTGAGTTTTATGCTGCCTGCCTTTTCAACAAGATCTAATATTAATACTGAATTCACAGGCTTTATACCCGGTTCTTATCATTGTCATAGCGGCAGCGGAAAATGCCAAGCCTGCCACTAATGATGAAATGTCTTTATCACAATCAATTCGATTTGCTTCAGGTCAAGCAAGTAGTTCTGAGGGGCACAGGTCAATGACAGAATCTCAATCTAATGCACTTGCAACTACCACATTAGAAGCAGAGCACACGGAAGAGAATTTTACTTGACTTGTATGACATAGTCTGTTTTTCCATATTTTTAATTGTATGAGTTATTGTCTCCCATGACTGTTTCTTGTTCCTCCTAAATACCTTTTCTTTAATAGGGCCTAGGTCTTATATTTATTTATTTATTCAATCCTTGAACTAGCAATCTAAGTGTGTTTGATGATTCTACAGAAGGCCAACTAATCAAAGGAAAAGGGCCGTCGCTTCGCGCGGCAGGTACGAGGGCCGTAAAAACAAGCAGCCCTTTAGTTGGTCTTGACATATAAAATGACTTTAGCATTTTTATTAAGGAATTGATTCATCTTGTCACTGGAGAGCTCACAAAGCTGGGGAAAAGGATCTACAATGCCATCATAGACCCACTGGTTATCATGATGAAACATTCTTGTTATGAAATGTCCTTGTCCAAAATATATGATCCCAGAAACAACATATTCATTAGTGTGCTCATTCACTTGTACTTGAATACTTTGGTTAACTACTGTAATCTGTGTGTTTTCAGTTAGAATTGCCATAAGGAAGAATTCAGGAAAGCGTGTAAACTTATAAATATGGTGAGGGATTTCAGTACAAAAGCGGCATCTATTTGTTCCAGACTCTATGTATTGGGATGCCCAGAATTGAGTAGAGCTGTAGGTTTGGGAATATGTTTCCAACAGTCGATCTATCCAATTTGCACGTGTATGGCCATTTTTGCATACTGAATTCATCTTGATAATTGGTGAATCAGTCTGGAGGATGTGGTTAATGACTTCTTCAACAGCTGCATATACACCAATTTGGAATTTATCTGGTTCCAGATCTGAGAGTGCAATCCTGAAATTATCTCTTGCTCTATTCAAATTATTGGTTCTGACTCTGAAGGAATCAACAAGTTCTCCATAAATGAGTGATGTATTATGAACACTTTCATAATTAAAAGAATCTATTTTGATAAAGATGATAAAGTAGCATTATTACAGAGTCATAGGAGCAGCTTTTTTGTGACCATGCTAGAGACTTATCATAAAACTGACATTGTCTAAGTTCAGAGTTAAAATTGGTGGTTGTCTTTTGTTATTTAAAGTGTGGTTCTAAATCCATGTTTGTATCTGGTGTCTTCCGTTTTCCCGTAAAGTTAGTATTTTTCAGTGTTTCTGGTTGAATAATTGGCTTGAAATTACCTGTTGTGTATGAGCTTTGAGACTTTGTATTTTCTCCTGCAGGAACTATTTTCCAGGTGAATTTTGGCTCATCATTTATTGTGAGTGGCTCATCTCCTGAAGACCATGCAACGGCTGAATGAATATTTGGAGGTAGATATTGAACACCTTTCTGCATTCTAAAGTTTTCCAAAACTGAACTTCGAGTTTCACCTGTAGCACCTAGTGACAATTCCCCAAGATATCTCAAGCGTGTTACAGACCCAAACCTGGAAGTGAAACAAACCGGGAAACGAAATTTTTGAATAAACTCGTCACTTCAACCAGATTTTTCATGAAATTTAATAATGATATTTTGTATAGAAGCTTCAAAAAATTTGCTTCCTGGTCTGTTGCGTTTCTAGGTTTGGGTGTGTATCTCATCCAAAAGTTCAAGTTCTCTTAACTCTTGTCAATGCCCTCCATTCCTCAAACCACCAGTGATAATATCAGAGTTGAAACCTTGAAAAATCAATGTGCCAGCTGCAGAAGAACTCCGTGAAAGAGATGTGTATACAGCTCTAAAATCACGACTATTATTAATATCAATGGCAACATTACATGGTCTTGTTTTGCCTTGGGATGCATAATCAGTCATTGCAAAGTTTGGAAGCACTTGTACTTGTGTTCGAGAAACTACTTTATATGTATCATTGGATAATTTGCATTCAACTTGAACCGTTTTTTTAATTATAGGTACAACATTCTCAGGTAATCCCCCAAACTTTACAGTTGAAGGGAGATTATGCAGCTTTACAAACAATACATCCAGAGTCTGCTGTCCCTACTGACCAACTGATGGTTTCCAGCCATACACATATCCTTCTTGTCCTTTGGTAATACAGAGCTCAGTTGCACCATTTTGTCTAATCATCACATGCATGCCTGTGCATAAATCAAGTCTGCCAGGACTTGCTGATCATTATACATATGAATGTGGCTGATTCCAAAGCTCTTTTTGAATTGACAGAGTTAATTGTTTCTTACTAGACTTTCTTCTCTTTTTACCAGGATATCTATCCTTATTGATGTCTTCATAGACATACTCCTGATCATCAGAGTAAAAGGATGTCAAAGTTTGTTTAGTTTCTGCTGCAAATCTCTCACACCCCTGTTTATTGACAACATCTTTGTGTTTGTTGTAAGTGAGAATGATTGATGTATTACGGAAGTTTTCTGAAGCAATTGACCGACCAGGTTTGGGTGAGTATGAGATAAGACTTCATAAATACTAAAAATGATATGTCAGTTGCTGTGCATGCCTTATATTTTCAAGAGCTGTTCTAACTTTTGTATCATTGTCAGATTGTGTCTTCTGCCTCATATTTTGTCTGAGAATGACAACAGTTGTGACCTGATGCCGGATTTCCCAATTCCGCTTTTTTGACCTGATTTTGAAATAAAATCTGAGCCAATAGAATGACTGTATAGTGCAACTCCTTCACCACCAATTGCAGGAGGCAGCTGTGCAAAATCACCTGCAAATATCATGTTAATGACTTTTCTGGTCTATTTAGAGCTTTGGCTAGCTTCTCACTGATTTTATACATGTCAATGAAAGGAAATGGGCCACTGCTTGCCCATGGCAAGTACGAGGCCCAGTAATCTATTGATATCTAAATGGGGTAAGTACGTGGGAACTTCTATGGTCAAGTTTAGTAAGGACGAGTCCCCAAAGGGCCTCGTAATACAGGAAAGCATAGATACCTCATCCAAAAATACATAGTCGACACCATCAAGACGAGAGCACACTTGCTCAGCTGAGGTAGAATTATGTTCTCCTTCGATTTTTGAATTGATTGAATTTGATTCCCAAGACAGAATGGTATGTTGAGCCACCAAGTAATGCAGCAGCAGTTCCAGTTGGTGCAACAGCAACAATTCTGTGGTTTTCACCACAAAGTGTAAAAAAGTCATTCAATGCTTTCAGAACCAATGATTTGCCTGTGCCTCCCATACCTCCCAGGTACATGTTAAGCTGCTCACCGAAAGGGCTCACAGCATGATTAGCAATAATACAAAAAGCTCTCTCTTGTTGAAAGTTCAGTATTGAGAGTAAATTTCTGGACTTGAGAATCAATCATGTTTTGAATAGTGCCAGTCCTGGATTTTTGTTTGAAGGCAAATTTATTCAGAATCTCTACTTGATTAGGATATCTATTTTAAAAAATTTCATGTTTGAAATTATCTTTCTGTCTGTTATTGAGAACTTCTTGTCTTTTCTTGCCTATAGCTAACTGCCATGAGTTTGCAGATTTATCAAGCAGCAAATCATCACTTTGGGGAACTGAACTTCAGGTTCAGTTCAGAGTTCAAAAAAAAATGGCCTGAACTGGACTTCTTACACACAATTACTGGGTGAAAATTTTTGTCAATGGTCCAAACACTGGTTGCCTCCGTATATGTCGATAAAGTACTATCATCATGTCTTCTATGCATGATCAGATAAAATCAATTTTCTGAGAATATTGAAGTACAAACGAAGTGTGTACCTTACTCCTGAGCAGATAATCGCTTGGCTTATTGTTTTTCACAGAACGAGGCGTAGAATCGAGGTCTTTAGCGGCTTACTTTGGATGTGTTTATTAAATTAAATACGTACTGTGAGATTCATAACATGTGCGGAACATGTGGCAGTCATCCGTCGGGATAAGTGGGCAAAAAAACATACTCTTTGATGCCGTTCCTTCGCATAGAAAGACTGGAAAAGTGAACCAAGTGCATGTGGTACATACATTCTCTATTCCGGCTGGTCCAGGACTATGGAAGAAGAATGGATATAATAGTGATCCGGGCAAGGCTCGAACGCAAGACAGACTGAGACCATGCATCGGAGCACGTGTACGTAAATCTGGTCAGGTACACAGCCTCGCGTCTCTTGACGAAAGCTGGACTCCACTGTCCGCTTGGCCTTCCTCGTTGCTCTTTATGCGCTTGTTCCACCCGTGTCTATAAACCCTTCGTTTCTGACTTTTTTCTCGCCTCGTAAAGCATAATCACGCCTCTCTCCCTAGCACCAAGCATTAGAGTCTGGACTCTTAACCCTACTTTAATCTCTCAAACCACAAAAGAAAAGCAACGATGCCCGCTCGAGACAGCATACTCATACCTTCAAACGGAATCACGATGGAGGACGAGTTGGGGATCGTGTATCTTGTGGAAAACGCTCAACAATTTTGGTCCGGTGTGTTAGTTTTTTGTGCTATCTTTTTTTTTATCGCCTTTTCCTTTCCCGTCTTTTCTCGTCCCTTCTACCCATTCTTGCCTTCTTTTTGGGCGCGTCTTTGCCCAAACTGTTTTCATCCACGAGGCTGATATACGTACTCTCTACTGTTTTAATACCCATACTCATTGCACATGTGGATGTTCGGAAAAACACAGAGCTGGAGGATATCCTCACGCTCCCAAAGGACGTCATACCGACTCTTGAACAACTAGACTTGACTCTAAGGAGGTTTACATCCTTATGCGCGACATATCACGGTGTGTATCTGCATCTGTTTACCCTTCTACACCTCTTCTCTACT
Source organism: Dendrothele bispora CBS 962.96 (assembly GCA_004369135.1). Lineage (NCBI taxonomy): Eukaryota > Fungi > Basidiomycota > Agaricomycetes > Agaricales > Dendrothele > Dendrothele bispora. Next base: position 4,619 of record ML179188.1, on the reverse strand, counting down.
CATCCGGCGGGAAAATTGAGCTGACAAGCATCTTCCTTCCATCCCCTCTATACATGCTATACATCCATCCATCCGTCTACGTTACCCACAACGCTTGTCTTTCTTTCTGGTCCTGGTCATTTACTCGGGTCGCGCCATTTGTCCAAAAAAAAAAACAACTTGTGAAAAACGCTTAGAGCTGTACCTCCAAAGCCCTCTTCAACTCGAACACGCCTGTGGACTAGCTTTAGACTCGGAACTGTTCGCGTTTCATTCAGAGAGGATGTGTGAGATCCTAATTGGCGATGCTCAGTCGGTAAGGCGGTGGTTTTTTCTCCATTGGGGCCTTGTTTTTTGAAAGCTAAACGTTTTTTTCTTGGGCTGGTCTTATTTCGATTCTGGTTCTTGGCAATCTCTCTCTGCCTCAATTCGTACAAAAAATCAAACTTGCATTCCACATCTCAACCAAACTTTTTACACCCCTTATTCCAATCCCCTACCTTCAATCCTCCCTCCCCTCCTAACCTACCCATCTATTACCTCTCGATCTGCCATAATCCCAACAAACAACGTCCTTGACAACCAAAAAACCAAAAAACAACGTCCAAAAGAACACAAACCCCCACACCCAACTCATCTGCTACCACCTCCTTCTCTACCACGGTCGTCGACGAACCGATTTCTTTCGTTCCCCCCACCAAAAAAAAAGATGGGCTCCGATCATGCCTTTGCTTATGGATTATGTTAGGGTGGAGATTGATTCTGAGGTGGAGGATACGTATTTTGGGGTTAGTGGTGGGGGGTCGGGGTCTGGTGGGATAGGAGGGGTAGGAGGAGGGGGGATAGGAGGAACAGGAGGAGGAGGAGGAGGATGGTATGGGGGAGGAGGGATGGGTGTACCTATTGAGGTGAAGTTGAGGAGTTTGGGTGCGAGGTTGTTGTATGAGGTTTGTAGAGTGCAGAAGTTGAGTATGCAGGATTTGAGTGAGTGGAACGATGTTTTTTCTTTCTTTTCTTTCTTTCTCGTCTTTATATATATATTGACGTGGGCCAATTACCCTTTTCGTTTGCTAGAGGTGTTCGACGATGAGTTTATAGACTATTTGTTTGATTTGATTGAGCAGACGAGGTATATGCAAGACGAGACGTTTAATTATTCGGTGATTAAGCTTATTGTACGTGTTTCTCCCCACCCCTTCCCCCTCTTCACGTCAACTCTCCACTCACTCGCTCATCCTACCTCCCCATCCAACCGCCCCTTCCCCTTCCCTCGTTCCTCCCTGAATTACCTCAGGTCGCTCTAAACGAACAATTCATGGTCGCCTCGATAAGTTCCAACGACTCGCCTTCTTCTCCCCAACCGCACTCGCACTCGAACGGTCATCACGACGCTCACGCTCACGCCCATGGTCACGCCCATGGTCACGCCCATGGTCACGTCCATGGTCACGCTAACGCTCATGGACATTACGGGAACGGAAACTACGGGAACGGAAGTGACTCGAAGAACAGGGTGTTGAGAGTGTTGATGAGGAGGTTACATTCGAGTAAGACGTTTGGGGAGAATATGATTTTTATGTTGAATCGAGCGGGTGAGTTCCCCCACCACTTCCCTGCTTCCTTCCCCGTCCTTCTACACCACACACACACACTCATGTTTGTTTGACAATATACTAACTGTGTATTATTATCAGAACGCACGCCAGATGACTTGTGCATGCAGTTGTTGGTTCTCAAACTACTGTATCTCCTTTTCACGACGAAGGGCACGGAAGAGTATTTTTATACGAACGATCTTTGTGTTTTGGTCGATGTGTTTTTGAGAGAGTTGGTTGATTTGGATGAGGATAGTGAATCTGTGAGTCTCCTTCCCTCTCTCTCCCTCCTCTCCTCCCCTCCACTCTCTCCTACTTTTTTCTTTCACTTCCTCTCGTGTGTCGCTAACTTGACGTTCCCTTTTCATGTGTTCCCTCTAGCTCCGCCATACATACCTCCGCGTCCTTCACCCACTCTTGACGAAAACCCAACTCCGGTCGACGCCTTACAAGAGACCTCAGATTCTCTACGCGCTCGAGTCGTTGATGAGGGGAGGGGGTGTTATCAGGGACGTGAATCCGACGACGAAGAGGTTGGTGGAGAGGTGTCTTTCGGGGGAGTGGTGTGTGCAGTTGAGGAAGGAAAATCAGAAGGAGAAGGCGAAGAAGGACTTGAAGGAAAAGGAAAAGGAAAAAGAGGGGATGGAGGGGGATAGAGAGGACGGTGGTAGTGAGAGTAGTGGAGGATCCGGAGGAGGAGGGATTGGAGGGAGTAGTGGTAGTACTCATCTTGGAGTACCTTCGAGTTCTTCGATGAGTGGAGGTGGTGGGAAGACGATAAAAGCGAGTAGGAGTATGGAGTTTTCTTCAGCCAAATCTCCTCCTTCGTCTTCGTATCATCGTCCACCACCTTCGCCTCCGGGTTCGACTAAATCTTTACCTGCGTCGGCGTCTGCGTCAGCGGGGGGGAGTAAGACGAAGACGAAGGCGAAGCAACTCAAAGCTGTAAACGTGAACACGAGCTCGAGCATGATGTCGATGGGGTACTCTCCTACTTCGCCTAGTTCGAGGTCACCTCCTGCGTCAGCAGCAGCAGCGAGAGTACATCATCGGTTGGAACCGGAGAGGAGAGGGAGTAACGCGAGTGCGAACAGTTATACAGGTGTCGCTGTTGCTGTTGCTTCTGCTCCTGCCTCTGCCGCCTCTGCCTCTGCTTCTGTCCCTGCTTTGACTTCCACCTCAATGACGGGTCTTCCGTCTTCGTCTTCGTCTACGGTTCCTCAGCTAACGACTGGGATGAACGATTTGTCGTTGATGAACCACCCTTCTGCGCCTGCTCTGACTTTGACTTCTTCGACTTTGAGTGGTGATCCGTTGTCACCCTCACCGATGCCGACGACGACGACGACTACTACTACGACAAGAGCACCGAAACGACAAGGAACGGCGAATTCGGCGCATGTCGATGGAGCGTTTGCGCATAGACCTGGAGCAGGAGGTGGAGGACATCCTGGACGTAGACCTTCGGATGATAATAAGAGGGAGAGGGATCGGATTGGGACGTTGGGTGGGACGTTGGATTCGACGTTGATCATTCCTTCGTCGTCTGGTTATGGACACGGACACGGACATGGGGTTTCGCAGCAACAATTGTCACCGACGGCTATGACAGTTAATTCTGTTAATTCTTCTTCTTCTTCGACGTCTGTTTCGGATCAGGAATCATCTACGAGACCGACGACGACGGGTACGGGTACTACGAAACATTGGAGGAGTGCACCTGCACCTCCGGTTGTTAAGCAGAGGAGGAAACCTCCTGCGGTGCCGGTTAGGACTGGAGCGTCCGGGACGGGTACGGGGACGGGTGGTACGAAGAGCGCGAGTGGTGGTGGTAGTGGTGGGAATATGGGTGGAAGTGGGGTTGTCATTACACCTATCAAGTCGTCGGAATCGGCGGCGATGTCTGGGAGGACTTAGGGTTGTCTCTCTTTTTTTTTTTTGGGAAGCAGCTGTTTTTTTCTTCTTTTCCTTTTTCTTTTTCTTCGTTTTGAATGCTTCTCTTCGTATTTCGTTCTTTTTTTTCCGCTTTTTTCCTTGAAAGACTTTTGGAGCTTTCTTTACCAGTTGTCATGTAGTTTTTTTGGATTAGATCGGATTCAGTCCTTAGTCTTTAGCTGGTAAATTTTCTTTTGGTTTTATCATGTTCGTGTTCAATGTTCAATGTTTAATTGTTCACTGCATACAATTCATACATGCATTATCTCTTAATTCATTGCATATATACTTTTCCATACTCTTCATACCGCAACTACTACTGGCACGGGACAAACTGCAAACAATAACATATCTTTTACGTTATAACTACGTACTACTCTAGTGGAGGATTCTCTTCTTCTTTTGTCACCAGAACTTCTTCTGGCTTGTACTTAGGCCAATGATTGCTATTGTCCAACTTGATGACTGCACTCTCTAGGGAATTTTACGTCGAACTTTTTCTGGAGCAATTTAGTCGACAAAATCATATCTGCACAATTTTCCGGCGCCACTGCCACCGTTGGCGCCTGCAAAATGCGTTCCAAGAATCCAAGGAAATATCGAAGGTTCCGCGATACGAACATTCGCAAACCCGTTGAACCAACAATTCGTCGTTGAACACTCCTCCATCTTCCTTATCATTGTCTGGACCCATTCGACATGTCGAGGAAATAATGATATGTCGTGCGATTACGTTTTCCGGAAATGAATCTGTCTAGAGAAGCATCGTCTTCCCCAGGCTCTGGTATGTCTAAGTCAAGTTCTATGAGTGGGTATCCTTGCTCGACCATATTCTCACGGATGCGGAGAGTGAGTTCGAGTGAGGAGCGCAAAGGAGCGTAGTCGTTTGGGTTTGAGAGATATTTTGGGTCGGTGATTAGGCTATCGGATGGGTCGGACGAATGGAGTCGAACAGTCCCTCGGCTTTTGGAATGAAGTAGGACATTGAGGAAGCTGAAGATGCCTCTGGACTTTGCAGGATGTTCTGGAGAGTCGTAGGTCATCTGGATCAGGGACCAGACAGATGTTGATGTGCGAGATAAACATTAAGAAGTATGACATACAGAAGAG